>SNQN01011625.1:4501-18364 GCA_008642245.1 Bassia scoparia | reverse complement strand
ATGGAATTTTTGGTTTGTAATTGATTGAAAATTATTTAAATTAGTTATGTGATTTTTGTAAAACATAAATTTCCCTATTAATACATAATTGTGTTGAAGTTTCCTTATTACACAAAATTGTTAATTAGGAAGTAAGACATTAAAAAAGTATATTCCAAGGAGGACACCGTTGGCTTATATAATAGAGATAAGTACTACTCCGTGCTATATATAGAGTGAAATAGTGATAACATATGCGAACTTTAACACTTCTAAAAGTTTAAAACTCTACTTGAGCTTGCAATTACTACAAATCTACAATGTCTATCTTTCTCAAATTTAATTTGCCTCAAATTAAATGYTCGTGATTATTAAAAATTTCATTATAATTGATGAGCTGAGTTACGTTAACATCAAATCCATTTGCCACATATTTTAAATATCATATCTTTCATAGATGTTGATCTAATTTTAATTTATTTTAAATAAAATTCAGAACAAATGAAAATTAAGTCCGACTTATAAACTAGTCGGGGGCATAAATAATAAATATGCGGTGACACGTTACCATCCCAAAAAATTTTGGGATCGAAATATCAAACTTGATAGTTGATACTAACGTTCATTGCTCCTTAGGGTATAGGGCAATTGGGAAGCTTGTGAACGAGCTTGAATTGGATTGTGAGGACATGGAAGTAATAGCACCATTAGATTTATATTCCTAAAGCATGAATGTGACACTCGTGGTCCACCAAAAAAGAAATGAAAATCGTCTCTTTTTTTTTTGTTACCCCTCGTTTTATTTGAAACAATTGAATATTTTATCTTTCATAAATAATGTCATTTGTTTCAAGTAAAGCGGCGTAACGGAGGGAGTACAACAAAGATAAATACACTTCAATCGTCTTTCATTTTCATACTAGAGCATAAGAGCACCAACATTGGGCTCTCTTACAAGGAGAGAGAAATTAGAAAGCTCAATCTACCTCAACAATGGTGCTCTCCAATTGCTCTTCGGTTCGGTTATTTTTCATAGAGAGCACTTAAAACAATGCTCTTCTCCAAGAGTAAAGGGAGAGCATTATGTGTCATTTCCAATTATTCGTTTGCCTTTTTATTTGTGAAAAATATGAAAATTAAAACAATTATAAATTGAAGAGCTTTTTTTGGAGAGCAAATCATTGTTAGCGGCTTTTGGGTGTGCTTGGATGCTCTTGAAGAGAGAGAAAATAAAAATATAGGTCAAAAAACAATTTTGAAGAGTCTTACCAATGTTAGTGTTCCAATAACCTATCATATAGGTTAGTTGTGTCATGATATTTCTACTGAAATATACGAAGTATAATGAACCAATAAGAGATGGGAGGCACAAATCTACGTGAATATACAATATACATATACTACCATTTCTCTCTTCTTTTACTTCTCATCCGAGTCCTTACTAACTGAAATTACATCGAATAATTTATTGTATATACTTCTTCCGCTTTCTAATATTTGCAACAAATGAATTTTTTATCTCTCACAAATATTCTCCTTTGTTGCATGTTAGAAAACGGAGGAAGTACTTAATTAATTATAATCCCAATTTCATTGTTTCAAATACTCTGTTGGTTTTCATTGGGTTGACAATATTTGAGGGTTAAATAATGGCAAGCACAAAAGTGTAAAATCAAACAACCATGAAAAAAAAAAAAAACTTACTAGAGTCATAACTATAATCAATTACGGAGTACTATATTCGATTACGAGTACATAATTTATAATTTAATAGTAACGTGTACTCTCTTTACTTATCTCAGCAATGTAATGCTTATTTCGAAAATATAAACTAAGATCGGTTCAATTTATTTAATAAAGTAAAGTTAACTTAACTTTGGATGTCATTAAATCCAATACAAGTAATGATCCAATAATTCTTTCGTCAAAAAAAAAATCAAAAATTATAATCTCGTCTCATGATAATACATTTTCGTTGGAGTCGTTTCATACCACACTCACACAGTCACACTAGCTTTCACGGAGTAGAGAACGAGGCATCACGTTTTTCCTCACTCATCCGTAACAATCAACGGCCAGTACGTGACCGGGAAACCAGTCCAACAAGACGGCCGTTTTCACGGCGTATATTAACGGTTACCGCGTCAACAAATAATCCCTTTTTAAAAAAAGCCCAAAATGATTATTTTCCCCGAAAAAAAAGAAATAAAGAAATAAAAAAAGGAGAAACGTGTAAGTGCCGTACTGCAGTTAGAGAGAGTTTTTTTTAAAGCAAGTGGGCCCCACAAAAACACACACAACAAACGAGCAACATCACGTTGGTGTGTCGAGTGAAAATCTGACACGTGGAGCGATAATGTGGGGGCTGATGTTGCTGCTGTTGTACCGCGTGGGAGAATAGGGCGGGGGTAAAACGGTATTTCCAGGCGGCGCCGCCAGATGATGGGACGCACATGCGATATGAAGGCTGTGGATTGACGACACGTGGCGGGATCCTAACGGGTTCGTGGCTCGTTGTTCGAGCTCGTGATAATTAGTAAATTGGTGAATGAGTGATCTGCTCCTCTGCTAAAGTTGGTTCTTTTTCGTGTGTCCGCTCGGTTCCATCCTTCGAGTAAGGGCTCGTGTTCGGCGCAGCTTAATTAGGTAGTTTTTAGCGTTTTAAGTAGATTAAAAAGCTACTTGTTCAATTTTATCGCGCGTTCGATGTAGTAGCGTTTTAGGGTAAATTATAGCATATTTACGCTACTTCTTTTAAAACGTTAGCATGAACTAACGTTTGAAGGGTAGATTGTAGCCTTTTTCCAATTTTTTTTATTTCTTTCTGTTATATACTTAATACTCATTACGTAGAAATTGTTTTTCTTTCATGATTTTGCATGAAAATAAGTTTGTTTTTTTTAAAAGTTAAATATTTGTTTCAATTTTTTGCATGAAATGCGGAATATAACTTTAGAATCTAACGTACCTTTGAAATTTATTTAAAACACCCGTAATAAATATATATATATATATATATATATATATACATAATATATGCATGATAATTCACTTAAAATTAATATAAAAACAAAACACAATATGTGAGCACATGCATATCTAGTAGCAAGCATACGAGAATATGGAATCTGCATATGCTCATAACTTTATTAAAATATTAGTAACCGCAAGTTGCACGGTACCTATATTAATGTGTATGCGTATGGGTGAGATAATTACAAGATTCATACGAGTATGTTTGTAGATCTAAAATAATACAAATAAATTAAAATATCATTTTTTTTATTAAAAAATCCAACAACCACCATTACCAAACACTCAAATAAAAAATCTAGATTATTCAGCTAAAAGCTACTTCCACCGCTACCTAGTAGCTTTTCAGCTACCAGCTACTCCTACCGCTAAAAGTTACTTCCATCGCTACTATTGCCGAACACGCCCTAATTCGGATCTGGGATCAGTTTTAAATGGTTAGATTTTAGTCTCATCCCAATGTTGTTGTGTGTGATCGAACAATAATTCTCCCTATTAAGTGTAGTCTCAATTATCACTACACCAATAATCAATTAGTTCGTGTTAAAGTGATTTTACTACTTGTATAGATTTTGATTTTTGAAGTGGTCAATCCAAAATCCAAATCTTTACAGAAGAACAACCATTTACCTTCTTTTTTAAAAAAATAAAAAAAAAACTATTCCATCTTTAAGACTATTTTTTTTATATTACTACAAGGATTTTTCACCGCCTTTGACGAGTGGATTAATCTCTCGTGTGAGCTTGAATAGGTACCTCGATAGACAACATCCCTCCCAGCTAGAATTTTTTTCATTCCATAGGCTCAAACCTAAGACCTTGATTAAGGAACTTTAAGACTACATTTGCTAGAGCATAAAACATTTTTTTTTATGATAAGTGTTTTCTTTCCTTTTTCCAAATTTTACATCGTTTGATATACAGAGAAGTGAAAAATCATTTTTCATAGGGTAGAATTTCCTCGAAGGAAAACTATTTTCTTTTCTTCTCTTGCACTCCACCATCACTACCTCCTTGCATGAGTTGCATCCCTTTATTTTTTCTATTTTCCATTATTTTTTTTACTTATAACCAAACAATGAAAAATTATTTCCATGAAAATCACTTTATATTGAAAATGTTTAACACCAAACCAAATGGACCCTAAGTATTTATATAATACGTAAGTCAAAAGCTAATGAGCATTTCGGACCTTATTATAGCTGAGCATGGGACAGGTCGACCGAGGGCTGGCACGAGCTCGGAAGTTATGAAAGTTGTCAATTTGATGGCTCAAGTTGAAGTGAACTTTCTATCTCCTTAACAAAGTTAGTTAATTAATTTTGAAAAAAAAGGAGTAATAAGATCGTTGCAAGTGACTCATGTATTGTCTTTATCAGCTTATTTTAATAAGTTTTAGTAAAAATAAATTCAATTCAATAAAAAGGTTCATTTCAGTAAAATTAAGTTCTATTATTGAGAAATTTGTTAAGGTTTAGTAAAAATAAGTAGAGACATGCATTGTTCAGTTTAGCAAAATTCAGTTGATGAAAACAGGTCTTACTCTCCATGTATCGTTTTAAATGACAATATACGTGAGTGATTAAATATTCGTTGTTACAGATAAACTGATATAAACACAGATCTTTGAGATCAATTTAAACGAAGAAGGTATTTCATTGTATACTTACAATGAAAATATTTTCCTAAAAGTTAATTTATTAAAGTATAGACATTTTCCATTGTACTTGCATTTCAATTCAATATACGAAGTTTTTTATCAAACAAGTAATTACAAAATGAATTCAATAGAAGTCAATTCAATACAATTTTATTGGAGAAAGTCTAACCCGTTCATTTAAGAATCATTCGAATAATTGAATATAGACACGTAAATTTCGATCGACAAATACTGTACTCTGTATACGCCCATTTTTTTCATAGAGAACAACTCGCATCGACAAATTCTCCTATGCTATCCTTCAAAATTAACCTCCATTCACATCTCCTCACCCAAATCCCTTATCCAAACACACATTGATCTTAAAACATGGAGAGCATGACATAAATCCAAATGGTGTAGTGTAGCTAATGCCAACAAGTTTTTTTTTGGATAATGCAACTCATTGTGGTTGCATTAATTAACTCATATGATATATTATACAAATGATGGTGACATAATTAATTATTGTACATTTGTACGTATACGGTATACACTACTAATTGGATCTCTTGCAATGTTTTTCTTGTTTATTTTATTTTATTAAAAATATATATTCCTGCGCTTCAACCCCGAGTCTTACACTTCATATTCCGTTCTCTGGTCTGAAATGAACCTGAACTGCTTAAATAGAACTGATTTTCAAATTAAATCGTGTTCTACTGAGAGTTTTAAATGACATTACACTTCCTATTTCTATCACATCACGTCTTTCAAGTGCGTTTCTTCTTTTTTTAAAAAAAAACTCTCGTATATCCTTATCCGTTCTGAAAATAACCTAAAAGCCCGTCAATCAAAAGCTATCGCAACTAAAAAACGAAGAATTAAATATTTTATATGACTAATATTATACTATTTGATGTTAGATGGGTCCATATTAGTGGTGGATTAGGAGAATTTGTCGGATGAAAATTCACACAAAAATAAAAATAAAAAATAAAATAATAAATAATAATATGGTGGAGAGATGAGTGCAATGACTCGGAAAAGCAGTGGAAAGAGAGGGCATGTCATATTTGTCACGGGTGAATGCAGCACACTTGTACAGTTTGCACTAACCGTATTTGTGAAGTCATTTCTAATCTCACGTGATTTTATGTCTAATTTAAATACATAAAATAAATAATAAATAAATAAATATATATATATATATAATATATATAATATATATATTTCCTTCGTTGACGGAATAATATTTATATCTCAATAAAGATAGAGATACCTCTTTGTTGCAGAATTCGAAACGAATGATTGATTAGGTGAGTAGATGAGTGATTTAAATAAAGCATGTGAGTCTGAAAGACGAGAGGTGGAGACTCAAGAGGTAGAGAGCATATGCGGTGGACCCTAAAAAAGAGAAGTTAAAGGAGAGTCGAGAGACTGAGTGAGAATTTGATACGGTCGATGCGTCTCAAAAAGGAAAAATGTAAAGTGAATATCTTATGTGAAATTTTTCATATTGAAAAAAATGAGACAAAAAAAGGGAGAATATATATTTTTCATGCTTATTTGTAAAATTGTAATGAATAATGTAATGAAATCAACATTATTCTCCTTGGTAGTAGTTATTGCTATCATGCTCATCATTTGGGATTTCTTCATCATTATTATCATGCATGTCTCTTTCTCTAAATTAAAGTTTGCTTGGAATATTTTTAGTTGTGAAAGTAAGCTAATCTACCATACTAAAGTGGGATGCATTCATTTGAACTAAACTAGGTTAGGAGGTTGAAGAGTGTGGAACATTGTGGAAACGAGGCGTGTATTTTCTGTTGATTGTTTCATGTCTAATAAGTTGGATAAGTTTATTAAGGATCAATCAAATTTGTTCAGGTCAATTTGAGTACAGTGAAATGAAGATAACACAATAATGTTCGTATTAAGACTATCTTCTGTACTGTACGTATGTATTAATTGTTTCATCGATTTATCACGTCACCGTTTCTTATCAGATATATAATTTGAACTGTTTCGCGCAACGAGTGAAAATTCGACAACGCACCATCGGAAATTTGGATAAATAGTTTGAAAATACATATTTCCTTGATGGATTGCTTAGTACAAGAAAGATAAAGACACACAACTCAATGGTATAGTTCAAAGTAAGGCCATCATGTACACAACCTCAACAAGGTTTATATGTCTACGCAATTGATAAGTGTTCCACAAAAACCTCTTAAACATTAAGTGTCGTAATAGCTACCACAAAAAGTATATACCAATTATATCATGAGTATTATATAACGAATTGGTAATAAACGAATTGTACACATAATGCTATATTATGCAGTGACGAATCCAGAAATACATGTCGAAGTCACTGTCAGTTATCTATGTGTGGTTTGTGATATGTAGTCAAATGGCATTAGGGATTAGTTTTTGATACTAGTGGGATCATTTATTAATGTAAATTTAATTTTTTAACAGTTCAAATTGTTATTTGTATATTTTTTTACCAATGGGTCAAGTGTCCCATTCTCATTATATCTTCTACAACTTTTAAATAACATGTCAATGGAAAGTCGATGAGACACAATCAGTGTATTAAAGGAACATTCTCTCTACCTATTAAAATACTATTTCTAATTATAAGCACGTATCATGTTAGATAATTTAGACCGAAATTAAAGCTGATTCCATCATGTTCTAAATTTTTAGAGTTCCAAATTGTTTAGATTACTCCTCCTATATCATTGTAGTCCTTGCTCCACTAATAAACGTAACACATGGTTCTATTAAAAGGCAAGCATGTGTAGTGAAGATTTAGTTATTAAATACCTCATTAAGTATGTAATTTTCATTGAATGTTACTAATTAACAAACAATAATGGAGGTGATTTAATTTATAGATTTAATTATAATAATCCATGGTAAAGAGTAGGTCAACCATAATAATTCGTGCATCATGCAACTCATATGTTAAGTTGACCCATAATAAAAAAACTATATTAAATATAGAGCAAGTAAGTCAACTACTGAAATCATGATAATTGAAAGTATCTTCACTAGAAAATGAAATTAAATAAACTCATTTTGAATGTTTCAAAAATTTTAATAGGTGTGCAGGGCTGTCTAGAAATTTTAGGGGTTGGTTCTTAAATTGAATAAATTAATGTAAATTATTAAATCTTTGAGGAGTGATTTGAGTTCAAGTGGTTTAAATTTCTTTTCGGGTTCAGAAATTCTGGATCGATTCTCATTCCGTGTTTACTGGCTCTCTACAACAAAATTATTAACTTTTGTTTCTTTCAAGGCATGGAGAATGAATAAATATTTTTTATTAAATAAAAATATGAAAATTTTAACACATCGGGGCCTTTTAATGATGGGCGTTACGCCGTTGAACTCTTTGGACCACCCTCTCAAACAGTCTTAATATCAACACGAATAGTATTAGTTGGTGAAAATGTTAAACCAAACGACCTAGGATAAAAAAATCCCCTCCATCAACGACCACAACACTTCTATCATTGTGGCTTCTTGTAAAATATATCTCATTTTGTTGTTGTTAAGAGACACAAGAGTGGAGATGAATGAGAATCGATCCCAATATTTTATGGAATCAGAAAAGTGTCAACTAATTGAATCACCTCTCGCCTCTAAAAAACTTATCGGGTTGAAGTTTGCTGATCTCTCTTGTAATGTTTTGACCTACTTTCACATAATTAGTCAAATTTCCAATTTATTTAATATATAAATTACTCCATTTTAATCACATATATTAGCTGAGTGACTAATGACAGTT
Source organism: Bassia scoparia (assembly GCA_008642245.1). Classification (NCBI taxonomy): domain Eukaryota; kingdom Viridiplantae; phylum Streptophyta; class Magnoliopsida; order Caryophyllales; family Amaranthaceae; genus Bassia; species Bassia scoparia. Next base: position 9,908 of record SNQN01011625.1, on the reverse strand, counting down.
CCATTCAAGCATTGCAAAAGTCAACTTGCCTAATCTTGTGAATCAAATGTGGTCATTGCGAGTTCTCATTCTAAATGGCAGTGTTCCCAATTTTTCATCTATGAACAATCACCACCACACACCGCGACACTCGGTGTATTGTAGCGCGTTGAAGTTTGAGATCATCGCAATTTCAGGGTTGTCGAATTGGGATGTAACAGTCAATGTTTTTGTACCATCTTCAACAAGATAGTTGGTAGAAAATGTTTCCATAACTCAAAATGTTTTCATTCCGCGTGGCGTTTTGTGTACATCTGTGTATCTGTTCTATTTACACCATAACTTCAAACCTAACAACAATGAAGTAATAGACATAATAAAGAAACGAAAGCTAGAAGAGACGAACGAAAAAAAACTTCTGATCAATAAAACTAAGCTACGATCCCCTGCATTCAGCAAAAAATCTGATAAAAGGCACATATGCAGCAATCGGACATATCTGTGAGAAGGAAAGACCCAAAGTATTATCAGATGTTATAATCTATGTCTGTAATATTTTGAGACGACGAGGGCCTCACAAGCTTTCCATTTCGTCATACAAATCAAGGTTCTCACATGAGCCTGAATATGTCCAACTCACGCCTTGCACAAACGCACACTAAATTTGCGCTTTTTCTTATATGAATCCCGACTGACAATCACGAATGTATATTTTTTTGGGAATTTCATCCATCCCGTGGATCCTCACGGACACGAACTCCTGACCATGGATTGAAGTATGCTTATGTCTTCGATGATTGGGACTTTGGATCGTATCCCTCATCGGGTTCATGTTAATCGGCTTGAAACTAATTCCAAACCCGTATTCACAATGTCAGATTTCTGTAGATGAATGTGTCGTACATATCCACCCCGACCAGGCTGTTTGATTCGCCACAGCTCGTCAACTCCATACAAGGACATTTCTATGGTACATTGAGACCCCACCAGACATCTCGCTCCCAATTGATACACCAGCACTGCACAATTGTAAGAACCGCATAGAGGGTCTATTGATATAATTTATTAGCAAGTTCCAACTAAGTGTTTGTCTTAGCATTTAAAACCAGTACTCGTACTTTATAGCAATAATGAAGGATATCAAGATCTGGCAACTCTCTCCGGTCCCTACTATGAAGCCCAATTTGATCTAGTAGTATTAGATTAAAGCCACCAAACGGAATTAACTTACACAATCACGCCAAATGCACATCGAGCAAATTTCAGCTCTACTTCAGATGTTCGTAGCATCATAATGATGTTTCCGAGTTTAAGAGGACAACAATGTCAGTATGATTAAATCCAGAATGTTTGCAGTCAAATTCAAAGACTAAACTTCTATACACTACATTATCGTCGGAACTCAGATTCTTTTGGCTTTAAGAATTGTGTCAAAATAAGAAAACCAAATTCCCTCAATATGACCTGCATGGGTGTGCTAGGAAAACTAGCCCGTAACCTTTATATAATTGAAGCTACGTGGAAACTTTACCAACAACTTGAGCACAGGAGTCAGACCAGCTAAAAAAAATAAAAAAAATATAAATTTTCGTATTGTTGAACTTTATCAGCTAGATTTTCAGTAGAACTTGGCAAAAGAAACCTAAGCCAAGTTGAGCAGACTCCTATTCAGTGTCAACTTTCAACCACGGCTTCCAAACATCCTTAGCCAAGCCAAAGAGTGATCATATACATATACAATGAATTAATTCTTGACAAGATAATACCAAACATCTCCAATTTAAAAAGAACAAAAGAGGCGCAGAGACATACACCTATCTTTTAATCTCCGTATACATTATATATAATTAATTGTGTCCATTGGATTTTAAAACCATCAATCTTTTTGAATCCAAAAACAGGATACCAGACAGAAGTAGTTCTAAAAAAAATGAAGAAGAATAAAAGGAAATGTGTTTTTAGATATTTTATCAGTTTATAAATATCATGATACTTAAAGTGTTACTGATTTTTTATTCTTATATAGGATGTACATCATACGAAACAAAAAAAACAAAGAACTGAAATTTGACTATAAAATGATTTTCAATAGTGGACTCAGTGAATTATAGCGCATGAGATATTCATTGCATGATCATGAGTTACCGGCAAATGAATTTTTCATCTAAACAAATTGTATTTATATTTGTTCTTTTTAAAATTTTAACCCATAAACACTGATAAGTGATAGTGAGTTATATATTCTCAAAACCATCTTTAACTAAAAGCCTGAAAGATTTGATTTCGCTTACATTCTTAACTTTTCTTGCTAACCCCCGGTAAGTTATTATGCACAATTAACTTTAATACCTATATTGCAAATTTGCATGATTAAAACATTTATCTTAATCTATAAACCAACAACACTCTTAAGTGTTGCTTACACTGCATGTAAGATTGGTTAGGTTAAATCTAATTTTAATGTTTAGAATATCAAAATGTAACATACGTATAAGCTGTAGCTTAGTTGGTAGTTGAGAACAGAATACAGAATAAGCGCGGTTTTCTTCAAGCGTTTTATAGTTAAGAGTGGTTTTCAGAATAACTTTACATGCTCCCTAATGTGGTATTTGAGTATCTTGACCCCCAAAAAAAAACATTTATATAATAAACATACTTGGTGGTTATAAATATTATGAAAACACACACAATAAAATTAATTCGTGCAACTCTTAATCAGATTCACTCACCCTAACCGTAAGCGAACAACAAGATTGATGAGAAGTTTAGAGGTCGCCATAGTGTGAGTATTGATCCCACACTTCTTTATTGCTATTCCATCATCTCCAACACTATGTACAATCCTCATCACCTACTTCCACAGGAAATCTGTTGCATAAGCAAGTTCTTATTCAATGAACGCGTTCCTCCAGCAAAATCGTTTGTATCTGGAAGGCCATAACTCTAAAAACATCACTGAAATCTCAAAAGTTCTATCATGTACTACACAACACACTTCAAATTCACTGAACAACATATCAACGAGGACAACTGTACCACACAGAGAGACTATCATATAGCACACATAGACACATGTAAACAAGTTTAGCATCACAAGGTAAAATTCACGTTACACACTCAGTAACAATCCAACCAACCCACACAGAGAGCTAATTAGTTAAAACTACTCAATGTGTGAAAAGTTGATTCAGTCAAATTAATGACAGGCTTTTGATGCAAGGGAAGTCACCTTTAAATAGCGTTCAATATTCCAGACGCTAAAATAGATCATTCAGAATACAAAAACTTAATGAAGCTCGTTAGGAGGCTTCTAAATAGCAAATTAACAACTGGTTGTATAATTTTATGCAGGCTCATCACCAAATATATATAAGCATGAATGCCAACAATATTTAACTTGGGTGTTTTAGAACCTATTGTCTCCTGAGTTAAGAGCTTTTCAATGAATCATTGGGTTTGCATTCATCATGATGATTGCTGTTTGTTCTGCTTGCAGTACTCTCAACGCCCAGGAACACAATGGAAAAGAGCCTACTGGGTCTATTCATCAGTGTTCGGAGCTCATTTACAGGAGAGCAAAATTGTGACAATTTCCGGTTGTCAGAAAAGAAAAAAAAAAAAAATAAAAAAAAACATTCTTGAGTCATAGATGTAGGCGTCCAAAAGGAGAATTTACGTAAAGTAATATTAGCAAGTAAAGTCACTGCGACCACAGATCTGTACAAGAGGACCTCAGTATGATTAGGACTTTGCTTATACTTCTTCACATGTTTGTCTTGGCCATCAATTGTAACTGTGTTCCTGTCAGCAGAAGAATATTTTTATCAGGTTCGTCCAGGTTATATTTTTTAGCCAGGGACATCAAAACGACAGTCAAGTTGTCACACAGACAATGAACCAAACTGGGATCCACAAATAGTCACATACTGAAACACATCCCTTCTATCCTAGGGTGCGAAAAGAGAATATAGATATCCATATTACTCTGTTCAATCCCCTTTTCTGATGAACTACACAATTACACATCAAAAGATAAACCCCTCAAATTGAGGTTCCAAAATGAAGATAAGTTACTTTTTGTAAAATACTTTCTCCGTTTCAAATTAGTTGTTTTGGTTCCTTTTTTGGAGTCAAACTTTAAAATGTTTGACCTTAAATTTTCATCAATATATTAGAACAGATATGGGCTTGGGATCAAATTGGATTCATTTTCATGTGTATTATAAAAAAAAGAAAACTTTTTTATTCTTATTTTTGCTAAGACATAATTTAAGATATTAATGGTCAAAGTTGTGTCTTGAAGGCAGTGTAAAAAGAAGTGGAACAACTGTTAAGAAAGGAACAACTGTTAAGAAACGGAGGGGTTATTTTAATTAGACCCTTTTTAGTTATATACTTTTTTTCATGTGGCATCTTGTTAGATTCGTCTTTATATATAGCTTCTATATATCAATCAGTCAAAAATTGTGGCTAACAAACAAACYAAAAAAATGGAAGATGTAGATCAGATCCATAATTAACAGCAAATACAGAATAAATGGATCAAGCCCATGATAAGATATGTGTTATTATTAGTTACAAGGTGTCTCTGGAAGAAAGAGAGGGGTAGCTCYAGTGGTTAAAACTTTCCTCCTGATTCCAGGAGATCCTGGGATTGATTCTCATCCTCGCCCTTGTGGCTCTCTTAGCACCAAAAAAACAGGTGTCTCTGGAAATGTTACATGGCTCTTTACACCATAAGTACTAACTGCTATGGACACTTAAAGATTTGTGGACAAAGATAACATAAAGTTCCTACTCAAATCCTTAAACGCTGCCAAAAATCATAGGGCAGCACAGTTATGGTCATGATGAAAGACCAGAACAGTTATCTTGTTACCCCCGCAATTACAGCTAGTACAAACATTTAGCCAAAGGACAATTTATTCAAAGCATAAATCCTTATATACACTGTATTTATCTATAGCCAGTATTTATCCTTATAATTTCCCTGTATACACTGTACAAGACTATTCTCCTACAAGGATACTAAAATATCGAACTAGTGTACATACTTCTATAAATCTATCCTAAATTCCCAAGTAAGTATGGGTACTAAATGTATACTCTAAGACACCCATTGCCAGATGAGCCTTGCACCTTATTATACCTTTGGGAAACGGCTATAGAGGACGGTAATGATAATGAATACACGTGTAATTTGTAAGGGAAGTTTCATGCTCATTGCCATGGTAACAAGTTACATCTTTGATCATGTGCTTTAGGCCACACATTTTTGTTCCCTCTCAATACCACCTCTGAAGAAATAATAAAAAGGAAATGGAGATAAATGTCACTGATTTGGTGTCCTTCATAACCATTAAACTTGAAGAGTACCGAGATTGGATTTATATAACTTATCTTGTATTCTCTCAAAATTCAACACCTC
>SNQN01011621.1:1110-18371 GCA_008642245.1 Bassia scoparia | reverse complement strand
TGAGGCTAACCGAGAGCTTGCCCGGGTTGTTCATGACCTCAATAACTCATACCAGATGGCTCTCATGGCTTATGACAAAAAATCCAAAGAAGCCAAACGGGCTCAGACCCTCCTAGCCGATGAAAAGGCTAAGATGTAGGAGGAACTAAAGGCTAAGTTTGAGGCTGATCATGCCGAGGAGCTCAAGGCCCAAGTTAAGGAGGACAAGGACTCACAACAGGACTGCATGAACGAGCTGATCAAAGAGCTCAATGCAGTAAAGAAAGAGGCCTCTTCGGCTCAAGCCGAAGTCAAAGAGGCCAAGAAGACTGGTTGAAAGCTGGGAGTAGACCATGTCAAGGACGTTCTTCCTCGAGCATGGGAGTTGACCGAGATTGAAGCCCTCCCAGCTGACTTTCTTGTTGAACGAGTGGACGTTGCCCTTAAAATGAGTCTTTGGGAGAAATCCAACAAAGACCCAAACAAGAAGCCAGTCGCCGAGTTCCAACATTTCTTGTCGAAGGAGGATGACGAAGAACCAGAGGCTGAAGATGCCGATGACGCTGAAGCTTGACTACACAATCTCAATCTCAAGCGACGTCATTTCCTAGCTTACTTTTTTCTGGCAGGCGACTATATTTTGATGTGGTTGATGGCTTCTCATTTGAGAGCAAAAGCACCTTCAGAATTCGGCAGGTTTGCATCAGTCGAGTAACCTGAGTTCCTAGTCGTCTTTACTTTTGAGTTCGGAATTTGGCAACAAGGCCGACTGTCTTTTGGTCATCCTTTTCTTTAATTTGTTTCTTTTCTTTTTCTTTTTGGCTTTGATAGACCAGCAGTGACGAGCTTCTCATTTTGTACACTTAGTTCTGCTGATGTCTTTTTGGCTTTGATAGACCAGCAGCAACGAACTTCTCATTATCTACACTTAGTTCTGCTGATGTCTTACTCTTGTATGAAATTTTGGTTGTAATCTTGTTTTATTCAAAACATCTGCTGATGTCTTACTCTTGTATGAAAACGGTGCTTGTGCCGAGCCATCCCTCGCCGAGTCACCTTTATTTTGTAACTTGTTAATATTAATGAAAAGTTAAGTCTTCTTCACATAATTGTTCAGCTTTATCTATTACATTGATTACCTCGTACATTTTTACTTGTTTTGATTGATATGTAGTTTTTCCTCAATACAATTACAAATCTCAAAAATGCACGTCTTAGTCATTCGGCAAAGTGCATACTTGCACCAACTTCATCCTTACTTTTGACGAATCAAACATTTTTTTTTTTACGAGTGAGGCTTGAGAAGTTTGGAAGTGCAAGATTGATGGACTCGGGACAGTATTAGGAGTGCCGAGTCGATCAATCTCTATTGCTTGCCCTTAAACTTCCTAGGCATCACGACGAGTAAGTATAGTCAATTGGCTAATTTGCCCTTGACTTAGCTTAGTACAGGTCATTAACATTGTTTACTTAGTTTATAGCCGAGCTTATTAGTCTTTTTAACTGTTTTAGCCGAACCTTTTTAGGTTATTCGGCCGACCGAGGCACTATTGTACTTAGGCTTTAAGGATATCTTTTTGTTTCTAACTTTTAGACTCCTGGCCTTAGTTTACTTAGGATATCATCGTGTTATTACACTTATCAACTCCCTCGTGTTGCCACCTTCGTCACAGAAATTATTCGGCTAGAAATTTAGTCTTTGTTAAGAAACATTTTAATGTTGAAGCATATTTCTTTTAAACGAAGGCTTCATGCCTATTCTCATTTCATTAATCTGTGGCAAAGCCACATCATTACACTTTAAAGATTAAAGGGCTTCCCCTTACTTTAGCTAAACTCATTACACATAGTATTTCTTAAGATTGTCCACATTCCATGCCCTGGGCAATCTCTAACCATCTGAAGTTTCAAGCTTAAAAGTTCCATCTCTTAGGACTTCACAGATCCGGTACGAAAAGTTTCAAGCTTAAAAGTTCCATCCTTTGCCCTACCTTGATCTTCCATCTTCCTAAGAACAAAGTCTCCAAGCCTCAAAGTACGAGGACACACTCGCTTGTTGTACTCTCTTGTCATTTTCAACTTGTAAATATGTTGTCGGAGTAAAGCATTGCCCCTGGTCTCAGGGAGTAAGTCTAGATTGTGCCACATGGCTGCCCAGTTTCCTTCTTCATCGTACATCATAACCCTCATAGTAGGTTCCATCATCTCGATCGGAAGCACTACCTCAGAACCATACACCAACATGAAGGGTGATTCTCCAGTTGAGTTCTTTGCTGTCATCCGTATAGACCACAGGACATTGTAGAGCTCTTCTACCCAAAGGCCCTTTGCATRATCCTACTTCTTCTTAATACCATTGCAAATTATTTTGTTGAATGCTTCCACTTGGCCAATTGCCTGAGYATGGGAGACTAAAGAAAAATGCCCAGTTGTCCCATGTTGGGCCAACCAGWTAGCGAGCTCATTTGAATCAACTGAGGACCGTTATCAAAGACAATGGACTGGGGCACTCCAAATCTTGTGATGATGTTCTTCCAAATGAACCTCTGGACGTCTACTACTTTGATGCTCCTCATAGGCTCGGCTTCCACCCACTTTGTGAAGTAATCCACAGCTACAAGCACAAACTATCTTTGCCTTGATGCCTAGGGAAAAGGACCGAGTATATCCATTCCCCATTTAGCGAAGGGTATCGGGGACAGCACAGCTGATAGGTTTGTGGCCGGCCTTTGAGCAAATTCCCATGTATTTGGCACTTCCGGCACTTCCTTACTAATTCCAGTGCATCCTTTCTCAAACTTSGCCAAAAGTATCCTGTGCGCAAAGCTTTGCAAGCAAGGGCCCTTTTCCCTATCTGGGAACCACAAAATCCCTCGTGGATATCTTCGAGGATCTCCAACCCTTTTTTTGGGGTGACGCACTTCGACAATGGATGAGAATATGATTTTTTATACAACTCGTCATTCTAGTATACAAACCAGGATTCCACTGCTTAACATATTTGGCTCGCAATGGATCATCGGGCAAGACTCCCTCGATTTTGTATTTGACTATGTCATCCATCCAGGAGTTTCCCCTATCTATGAAGTTGGTGTGTTCCAAGTCATATATGCTTCTCTTGTCCTTAACCTCCCAAAAGAKAGACCTGGGGGCATCTCCRYTGGCYGAGCTTGCTAAATTAGACAATGCATCTGCTTGATTGTTCTCTGATCTTGGGACCTGCATGAGCACAAACTTTTCCAAGTTTTGTGTTTCCTTCTTTACCAACTCTAGATACTTGACCATATTCTCATCCCGAGCTTCATATTCCCCATTAACTTGGCTTACTATCAACTGAGAATCGGACATGGCTTCTATCTTCTTTGCCCTAGCTGCCTTACACATCTTGATCCCAGCTACCAGGGCCTCATACTCAGCCTCGTTGTTAGACGTCTGGAACTTGAACTTCATGGCATACTCAAAAGTGTCTCCTTCTTGAGATTTAAATAGTATGCCTGCTCCACAACCATTCTGCGTAGACGAACCGTCGATAGATAACGTCCAAACAATATTTCACCCCTTCAGGCGTCGGGGGTCTAGTGGTTTCTACGATAAAATCTGCCAAGGCTTGCCCCTTGATGGCTTTCCTTGGCTCAAATGAAATATCGTGAGCGCTAAGGATTAGAGCCCATCTCAACATTCTTCCTGGGGTTTTAGCTTGGTCAASGGCTGCTTAATCGGTTGATCGGTATAGACAACAATCTTGTGTGCTAAGAAGTATGGTTTGAGCTTTTGCCTAGCCATCAACAAGGCCAGACCAAATTTTTTTGTTGTCGCATACCTTAGCTCCGCACTTTGTAAGACGTGGCTTACAAAGTAAATTGGAAGTTGAGCCCATTCTCTTTCRGCCACGAGAACAGCCGATAAGGRATMATCCGATACCACAAGGTATAGATAGAGCGTCTCTCCTACCATGGGAATGGCTAGTCTASGCAACGAGTGCAAATGTTCCTTCAACTTCACAAATGCTTCTTCTGCTTCTTGTGTCCATTCAAACTTACAATTTTTTRTGATCGCCTTAAAAAAACYGTTGGCACTTATCCCCAYATTTAGACAGGAATCTTCCCAAGGCCGCTAGGCAGCCGGTTAATTTTTGCACTTCCTTAACAGTCATAGGTGACTTCATATCCAGTACCGCCTGCACCTTATCTGGGTTTGCCTCTATCCCCTATACATCCACCAGGGATCCTAAGACTTGCTGACGTCAACTCCAAAGACACACTTTTTTGGGTTCAACATCATCTGATTGTGCCTAAGTGTGTCAAAGGTTTCCTGAGATCCTGTGGATGATCGGCCAACCTCTTGCTTTTTATGATCATTCATCGATATAAGCTTTCCACGTGCCTGCCTATTTGACGAGCAAGATGGTATTGACACACACTTTGAAAGGTGCGGGGGATCTTTAGACTGAAGGCATAACCTATAACAATACAGCCATTGTTCGTAACAAAGGTCTCTTATCCTGGTCCTCCCTCTTAAGGGTATCTGTGAAAACATGAGAGGCATCCACAAAACTCATAGCTTCAGCCCTACTGTTGCATTACAAAGCATATCATTTTAGGCATGGCAAAGGATCCTTGGGAACTGCTATGTTCAAGCCGGTCGTGTAGTCACACACATCTCCAAATCCCATTAGCTTGGGCATCCAAGACTACATTGGCTACTGGATGGGCGCGCCCTCAGCGTATAGCGGGGCGCGGCTTGGTACTACATCGAGGTGCTTTTGCGTGGGCTTGAGCCACGGAATCCCGCACGTGAGTGCGGGTAGTGTGTCGAGTAGGGGATCGCCACGTGCTAAAAAGGTTATTCACGGACGCCCGAAACGTTGGTGCCAAATCAATGGCCCCACGTCCAATCAATAACCAGTCGTGGTCGGGGACATGGTAGAATCAGATCTGTAACCAATTCGCGCATGTAGCGGCCTCTATTCGGGTCTCATTGTAATTCCATTAAACACGATTATGGATGACACAACTTACGTTTTTAGCACCTTAGGAGCGTTCTAACCTAGAATTACTAGAAGTTGTGTTACTATTATGCACAGGACTACCTAACCTAAGAAATTGTGACCACTTTGTATTAATCATGTTAAAAACGGTGCCTAAACAGGTTGTCCATAGTAATCTGATTTAAAGTGATTCACATAATTCCGGTCTTTGTTTAGCAAAACATATATACAAAGTTATACAATAATGACAATATGCAATAATATGAAGTTTATGACTTCAAAGTATATGCAACTCGTCTTACCCTAAATCTGCAAAGAAACAAAAGTTAGTTGTAAAACGCAATGAAACGAATCCTTTGCCTTGAATCGCTACATGAAAACAAAGAAACGATGTTAGTCCTTGATAAAACTCAAGCGCAATGGATCTTTCGCCTCGAATTGCTATACAAGAATAAAGAATTGTTAGTAATTACAATGGATAATAATAATGAAACGAAATGAAAAGGATGAAAAACGAACAATGAAACAATGAAAACGTTAATAAAACCTACATATTTACTGATACGTTTAAAGTGAGTTTCTACATTGCTTTAATTATGTTAAAAACTCATAACAATGGTTAGTCATATTAAAAGAAAGTGAGAGAGATTATTGGTGAGCAATCTCAGATTCAACCTTTTATCGCTTGTTGATTCGGAAAGAGAATCGATGCTTTGAATTAAAACGAATGTATAATGTGTTGAGTTGTTTTTGGAGAGAGAGAGTATGCGTAGGAAGCAGAAGAAATGTGGTGAGAAGTCCAGGTCTCGACTGAAAAGGCAAGAGGTATTTATAGGCACGAGGCAAGTTTGGAGCAAATAACCCTGCGATATAACGTCAGGATGACGTATATACGCAGTGGGGAGCGTATATACGCTCAAGCCTGCGATATACGTCCTTCTTTGCATAAGATTTTGGCAAGAAATCGTAGGTATTGTGTGAGCGTATATACGCTGGTTGAGGAGCGTATACGCTCCTGTTGAGCGTATATCGCTCAGCTCCTGCGTATTATACGCTCAGCTCCTGCGATATACGCTCAACGATTTCGTATATTCTTTCTAAAAACCTCGAAAATATTTGATTTCCTCCGATTTATTCGTGTTTTCCTTTGATTCGACGCACGCTAAGACACCCTTGCTCTCCAAGCAAGGATTTCTAGATGTTCTAGAAGGTTCACGTATTTCCGGAGTATTTTTCTATTATTTCATGTATTTTCTGCGTATTCTGCGTATTTAAACATTGCAAAATTCATAGAAAATCATAGAAAAATCAGAAAAATATTTAAATACTGGCGGATTCAGAAAAATGTGACGGACAATGAACATCAAAAAGCATGAGAATCGCCTTTGAAAACCTTTTGAAAACCTTTGAAAACCTTTAAAAAACCGAAAGAAAGTATTTTGCCTGCCTTTGACCTTTGCTCAATATTCCGACTACGACCTCCCCCCATACGCATTATTTCCAACTTTTTTGAATCAAAAGCATCTTTTCTAATTCGAAACAAAACGCGAGACGCGGTATGTTTCATCACGGATTACTCATTTGGGGAGACACATTTTCAGGTGTCTACAGCTACCCACTCGATCGGGATATTGACATGGTCTAATAAATCCGGCATCTAACAGCTTCTTCACTTCCTCATTTGTGACCTTGCTTCTTATTTGGCCAAGGTTTCTCTTTTTCTGAATAACAGGCTTCCGACTCAAATCAACATCCAAAGCATGTTGAGCTATTTCGGGACTTATACCCGGCATCTCCTCGACTGTGAATGCAAAGACGTCTTTGTATTCCGTAACAACTTCCATATTTCTTGACCAACTGCCGTTTTAGGAACATGCCCTACTTTGACAGTTCGGTCAGGCTGAGACTCGTCTAAGATAAAGTCCTCGAGTGCTTCTTTTCTCGGAATCGACTTGGATGTTGCTTGGTAAAGTCCATGAACGACCAAAGCCTCCTGATGTGCCCCATGTAGCATTATAACTTCTCTTGACTTCCTCTTCCTGTTAGGCTTTAATTCCTCCACCTCTGTTGCTTCTTCCTTGTCTTCTAAGGTCTCATTTTCCTTAGTCTAGGAACTTATACGGTCGCATAGTTCTTCAAATTTTTCCTGATCTCATCTTGTAGAGTTCTCTTACTCACAAATCTCTCTTCCAATATCTCACCTGAGTGACATATTCCAGGTCTAGATTGCCTTCATCTAAGTCTAAGGTTTCTTCCTCCAGTTGCGGTGTCTTCTCCTCATTTCCCGGAGGCATCTCATCAAAAAGTTCTCTCATCTTCTTCTTGAGTGCTAGTCTGAGCCCTGAGCCTCTCCAGGCTTACTGAGACTCTTAGCTACTTCTGATTTCCTACTTTAAACCTTAGGTTCTTCATTCACATTAGGTGCCCTAGGCTCTCTAGTCTGATCAGCCTCAGCCATTGTGAATTGCCTATCCTCCCCACAGACGGTGCCAACTGTTGTAGCCCTTACCTCTTAAACATTGAAATTTGTAGAAGCGTGGAGTAAGGAAGCGAATCCACGCCGCTTCTTAGGTTAATCCTCGTAGACGTGGGAGGGCACCTGCAAAAAGGAGAATAATCCTTATAGGATTATCTCCCCTCCGATGCTTAAGTATAATACTAAGAGGGAGTAAACTAGAAATTAAGAGAAAATTAAGAGCTTTAACCGTGAGATTAATGTCTTGTCAATGATTKCACAATGATTAACACTCTCCCCCATGAGGGGTATTTATAGTGCCTTGGGGTTGTCACCAGGCCAATCACGTCGTGACAAGTGTCGCAATCCTAGGCGTTCTAGGGAGGATTTCCCATCTCATAGGGTGTAGAACGCATCGTCTCTATTTCGATAGCCATTTTAGGCGTTAGCCGTAAGTAATACGTAACTTCTCTATCCCWTAGGCATGTAGAGATCACGTACCCCTTAGGCGTCTCATGTGTAGCGCACGTGACTTCAAAGTCTAGGCGCTTAGCCACATCAACAACTTGGCAATTCAAATTAAAAGCAACCTTAAGTCATAATTTTCAATTCCTCGCACGAGTGCTTGCATGCTTGTCTCACACCCATAATATGCTTTAACAAAGACTGGCAAATTTCGTGTTCTCACCGCCTAATAAGATAACTATTGACAACCGYCATTAGGCTKCTGGAATATSGAATTAASAACACATGCCACAACAAACTAGACACTAGTTGCATAGTATTCAGTTAAACAACCCGCCTAGTAACTTTGCATGCTTAGGGTTTAAAACGGATATTTGTTTGTTGTTGGCTTTAGGACAATGAATTCACAATAACTGCGTAGAGGCCGCTAGACGCGYGGGAATGTTGTGCACTACTTCACCCTTACCCTTGTCCCCAAATCCAGACCTTTGGTGCACTACCAAAAATGGAGTCCTTCGCCTTGCTTTATGCAATTATAGGCAAGGCTTAAAACGGGTTCCGCAGCTTCCCAAAAGAAGTACTCAAGCTTTCCAATGGTTCCATCTCCTTGCTCCTTAGCTCCATTGCTTCATTTTGCCTCCAATGCTCCTCAAGATTAGCTCGTGACCTACAAATCACTCAACCAAATGTCAAAGTACGTGTTATAACATTGAAAACATATCAAAATTGCATCATTTTATCACTAATGGTTCAAACACTCAAATGTGATGCAATTGAGCATAAAATGGGACTAAAGTATACAATCAAGCTCAAAATAAGGTCTAATTGAGAGTGAAATAACATAATAAGTGGCCATAAAAGCCACTTATCAAATTCCCCCCAACTAAACCTTTGTTTATCCTGAGGCAACGTAAATCCAAACACAAACAAGAGAAACTTTAGTTTACTAACAACTAAAGCATGAATACAAATTATTATACAATAACTCACTTTCGTAGGAATCATGGTTGCTTTTAGCTTAATCGACAAATCWTTTAAACCCCAAAGTCGCTAAGGAGGACGAGTGTGCTCTTGTGASGGTTTCTTAAAAGTAATTCATTCAAGCAAGGTTGTTTTCAAAAAATCACAAGRCTCTAACCCAAGTCGCAAAGGGAMGTCCTATGGATGCTAAATGTGRCCAACCGTGAAGTCTCTCGAAAGGTAAGCAAGCTAACGATTTWAGTGGTCACAAGTGAGCGTTTGAGMCCTCAATCAAATGTAACTAAACACCTCTGATGCCTCACCAAGACTTCCCTCTCCGACCCCAAAGGCATAAACAATGTGGGATCTCATAGATCAAATGTGTGGGCTCGAAGAAAATCAAAGTGTGACATAGCGATCCTAGTATGTGTGTTAAGATAAACTCATGACTTCCTCCACCAAACGACTCAACTACCTAGAGTTAGAAGGTGTTTGGGGRTGTAATGATTTGCTTAAGGTAGGTAAGAATTGAAATTTAGCTTTTGGTGCTCAATTGTCAAGTGAATCATCAAAGTGCAAGAGCTGCATAAACCAAACTAAGGGGATAGTTTTCCCCCCAACTTAACTTACTATCTAGGAGCCAAAACTTTTCTTTCTGGTAGACGTGGCCGCGCACCTCAGCGTTGCGGAGGCGCGCGGCTTTGGTACTACATCGAGGTGCTTTGTGTGGGCTCGAGCCACGGATCCCGCACGTGAGTGCGTTGGGGTATGTTGTCGATGTGAGGGAACGCCACCTGCGGAAAGGTTATTACGGACGCCCGAAACGTTGGTGCCAATACAATGGCCCCACATCCAATCAAGTAACCAGTCGTGGGTTCGGGACATGGTACGAAATCAGATCTGTACCCAATTCCGCCGATTAGGCGGCCTCTACTCGGTCTCATTGTAATTCCATTTAACACGATTATTGGATGCACATAACTTACATTTTTAGCCCTTAGAAGCGAACTAACCTAAAGATTACTGTGAAAGTGTGTTACTATTATGCACAGAGACTACCTAATCTAGAAATTGTGACCACTTTGTATTAATCATGTTAAAACGGTGCCTAAACAGGTTGTCCATAGTTAAACTGATTTAAAGTGATTCACATAATTCCGGTCTTTGTTTAGCAAAATAATACAAAGTTATACAACAATGACAATATGCAATTAATATGAAGTGCGTAAACTTCAAAGTATATGCAAACTCATCTTACCCTAAATCTGCAAAGAAAAAAAAGTTAGTTGTAAAACACAATGAAACGAATCCTTTGCCTTAATCGCTACATGAAAACAAAGAAGACAATTGTTAGTCCTTGATAAAACGCAAGCGCAATGGATCTTTCGCCTTGAATTGCTATACAAGATAAAGAATTGTTAGTATTGACAATGGAAATAATAAATGAAATGAAAACCAAAAATAAAACATTGAAACGTTATGAAAACCTACATATTTCATGAACGATTAAAAGTCGGTTCTACATTGTAAAGTTACATTAAAACTCATATAATGGTTAATCAAATTAAAAGAAAGTGAGAGAGGATTATTGGTGAGTAATCTCAAATTCAACTTGTTTTCGCTTGTTGATTCGAAAGAGAATCGATGCTTTGAATTCAAAACGAATGTGTTTGGTGTTTGAGGGAGAGAGAGATAGACATATGTCTCGGGAATTGTGTGTAGTGTTGTGCTAAGTCGTGTCTCGGACTGAGCAAGGCAAGAGTGTATTATAGACCGAGGCAATTTTGAGCAAAAAGAACCCTGGTATATCGCGTATATGAGCGTATATATACGCTGTATCCTGCGTTATACAGCTCATATACAGCGTATATACGCTGTCTCACCTTTCATAAGTTTTGCAATTTCGTATGTATATGGTTGAGCGTATATACGCTCCTGTTGAGCGTATATACGTCCTGATGAGCGTATATATACACTCATCATTGCGTATATACGCTCAATGATTTCGTATATATTTTTCCAAAAACCTCGAATATTTTGATTTCCTCCGTATTATTCGTGATTTCTTTGATTCGACGCACCTAGACACCCTTGCTCTTCCAGCAAGGAGTTCTAGAATGTCTAGAAGGTTCCACGTATTTCCGGAGTATTTTTCTTATTATTCATGTATTTTCTGCGTATTCTGGTATTTAAACATTGCAAAATTCATAGAAATCATAGAAAAATAGAAAAATATTAAAAATACTGGCGGATTCAGAAAAATGTGACGGACATGATGAAAATCAAAAGCATGAGAATCGCCTTTGAAACCTTTGAAAACCTTTGAGGAAAACCGAAAGAAATATTTTTGCCTTGCCTTTGACCTTTGCTCATATTTCCGATACGACCTTACGTATTTCCAACTTTGTTGATTCAAAGTCTTTTCTGATTCGAAACAAACGCGGACGCGGTATGTTTCATCACGGATTACTCATTTTGGGGAGACACATTATTCAGGTGTCTATAGAGCCCCCACTTTGACTGAGTCTGAAGGACGATAGTCTCGCAAGACGAAAGTCAAAGTATTTCGATTCGGGACGGAGAGCAACTCAAGACGTTCTGCGACCCTGATTACCCTTACGCCGGTACCTGCAAAACAGATGTTAGTTTTACCTGTTACGCGGCCCCATGCGGGTTATGCCCTCGGAAGCGCCTGGATCCTCGGGTGGTTTCTCCCTACGGCTGGACCTTGGCTTTTCGGAGAGTTGTGATGTGTGTATGCGGAATTTCTGGTGCGGGAGAAAATTCCAAAACCCGAAGAATGCGCGGAACTTCTTGGCGGGAGAGATTCCAAACCCGAGAGATGCTGACGATTTCTGTTGGGGGAGAAATTCCAAGACCGAAGATGTGCTGGCGGAACTTCTGTAAGCGGAGAAGATTCCAAACCCGAAGATGTGCTGACGGAAACTTCTGTAGCGGAGAAGATTCCAAGACCCGAAAGATGTGTTTGCTTGAGGATTGTGTAGCGGGAGAAAACTATAAGACCCGAAAGATGTTGTGCTGGATTTCTGTAGCGGGAGAATCGTAGACCCGAAGATGCTCGTGCTGGATTTCTGTCGGGAAGAAATCGTAGACCGAAAGACGTTTGTGCTGGACTTCTGTAGCGGAGAATCGTAGACCCGAAGTGTGCATATGTGGAATTTCTGGTGCGGGAGAAATTCCAAAACCGAAGTGTTTGCATATATAGAATTTCTGGTGCGCGAGAGAAAATTCCAAAACCCGTAGTGTAAAGGAGCTGTTGTGTGAGAAGCCCCCACTTTGACTGAGTCTGAAGAGACGATAATCTTGTAAGCGACAGTCAAAAGTATTTAATTTGGGATGGAGTAATGCATGTTCCGTCGGAAGCTCCTCGTTCCTTCGGAAGGTTCCCCTACGTCTGACCTTGGCTGTTTCGGGGAAAGTTGCGTGTTGTAGCAAAAATCGCGATATAGCGATGAATGCCTATAGGCATGTGCAGGCAAATGCATGTAAGATGGGCCCTAGCCTCGTGTTGATGGTGGTGCAATGTGCAATGTAGATGTGATGTGTTTGTGCAGGATGCATATGCATGATGATGTAACTCTATGCGCAATGATGCTTATAAAGTGTTTGCAATGGCTATATGCGTAATGCAAGTCTATTCTTAGGTCTAATGCATGAAATGACCAAGGAAATTGACTAATGGTAAGATGTTTTTGGATTGCGGGATGGAGCCGTCTCAAGCCCCCATTCGAGCAAAGGTGATGCAGTGTGATTGCAAGTGAGCCCCAACCCATGGGTTTGGTGTGTGGGAATGGCTTGATTTTGTGTTGTGGTTGGTTTAGTGGTGAGCCCCCAGCTTGATCGAGGTTGGTGCAAGGTTGATGGAGTAAGGTAAGGCTAGTGAATTTTGTGGAGTCATGGGCCTTGGATAGCTTTTGTAGTGGTAATTGTAAGTCTTGGCCAAATCAGTAACTTGAGCTGAATGCTGCATGAGGAGAGAACCTGGAGGATGCTGCAAATGCGATGCTTGAGAGAGAATGCCTGATGAATGCTGCAGAGTGATAGCCTAAGACGAGTTGAGGAGAACCCGTTAAGGTTGCTAGAAAGAATAGGCTAAAGTTCAAGGAACACAAGGCTAAAATTTGTGACTAAGGTAGTAAACGGGAATTGATGTGAGTTGGCTAGATGATGTAGGTTCAACTCGAGTCTATGTCGGGTTCTACACTAGAATTTGCGCTTCTGACTTTAGGGAATCAAACTATATAATGGAACTCAGAACGTTATTGAATTATTGTGGTCGAACTCGAGAAGAGGCTTCCTACGTATCCTTACGGATCAGACCGTCGTAGTTCTCGTGATGATTTGGACAATGCCTCGTGTGAGAGGGCTTTTGTGGTTGTAATGTGAGGCTGTGGTTTGAGGGTTGAAAAAGGCTCGATGATCATGAAGTGACCCACGGTGCGCAGTGTGCTTTTCAGACTTTTGCTTTTTGTTTGAATTGGGCTTTGAACTTTGGATTTGCATTGGATTGATTTGCATTTGTGATGACTGGTATTGAACTTTGATTTTTTGCTTTTGCTTTTTGCCCATTTTATTCTTCTCTTTTTTTTCTTTTGCACATGTCTTTTCCTACGCACCGTTTGGTCCAAAGGGTTAGGTCGATGTGGGTGATGAAAGAAAGATAGGCTGAATGATAGTGTTTATGGCTCAAGGGGTTGCAAGGGATTTTGATATGATGAAGGGAAATGGAGGGAAGAGGTTGTTTTGTGGAGCTATGAAAGAAGGCCTCTCTTGGCAATGTCCATTGAATTGTGAGGTCGATCATTAATTCGATTCCATTAAAGTTAGAAGCACAAACTATATGGAGGCTAAAGAAAATGAAAAAAGAAAGAAACTTTTATTAGAAACAAAAGAATTTATTACATTGAGGCTAATTGCAGAACTTAATCCTAAACCTAATGACATACACCCGAAATGGGAAAAGAAAGGATACATAGTCTAGGGAAAAGGACTCTCCGACTCGATCCTACAGCTAAGACTCTAACTCACTCATGTGGATTGAAGAAGATCATTCTCTATGTCCACTCCAATGTCGTAGACCTTTGCGAATGTGGTAAGGCCTCGATACTTGAGATGATCTTTGTATTCTGGCTGGAGGTTAGAAATGAAGGTCTTGACTATCTCTTCTTCAGTAGGAGCGGAGACTAGGGTGGCAGCAACTCCTCTCCATCTAGTAAGATAGGTAATGAACCCCTCGTTCTCTCCCTGGTTAAGGATTTCAAGCTCTCGGAAGGATGTTTGGGTCTGAATGTTACCCTTGTATCTTGCCATGAATGCGTGGACGATGTCTTCCCAAGTAGCTATTTCTTTCTCAGGAAGTGAAAAGAACCACTTCTGACATATCGGTTCCAAGGAAAGGGGAAAGACCGTTGGAAACAAGGCAGGGTCAATCCCTTTAAGTGCCATGGTGGTCTTAAATCCCTTTATATGGAATCGAGGGTCATCAGTTGGCTTGAACTTGGGTACGTCTTCGGCTGAGAAATCCTTCGGCAGTTTGGTTGCAAGGCTGGGGTCAAGAGGAGGTAGGGTCTTGGTAGAAGGTAGGGTCAACAGGAGCGTATATACGCTCAACATATACATACGAAATTGCCAAAAACTTATGGAAGGTGAGCAGCGTATATACGCTGTATATGAGCGTATATACGCAGGAAGCAGCGTATATACGCTCCTGTTGAGCGTATATACGCTCCTGATGAGCGTATATACGCTCATCATTTGCGTATATACGCTCAATGATTTCGTATATATTTTCCAAAAACCTCGAAATATTTTGATTTCCTCCGATTTTATTCGTGATTTCCCTTGATTCGACGCACCTAGACACCCTTTCTGTAGACACCTGAAAATGTGTCTCCCCAAATGAGTAATCCGTGATGAAACATACCGCGTCTCGCGTTTGTTTCGAATCAGAAAAGATGCTTTGAATTCACAAAAGTTGTAAATACGCAAGGTCGTACTCGGAAATATTGAGTAAAGGTCAAAGGCAAGGCAAAATACTTTCTTTCGGTTTTTTCAAAGTTTTCAAAGGCGATTCTCATGCTTTTTGATGTTCATCATGTCCGTCACATTTTTCTGAATCCGCCAGTATTTTTAAATTATTTTTCTGATTTTTCTATGATTTTCTATGAATTTTGCAATGTTAAAATACGCAGAATACGCAGAAAATACATGAATAATTAGAAAAATACTCCGGAAATACGTGGAACCTTCTAGAACATTCTAGAACTCCTTGCTTGGAGAGCAAGGGTGTCTAGGTGCGTCGAATCAAGGGAAATCACGAATAAAATCGGAGGAAATCAAAATATTTCGAGGTTTTTGGAAAATATATACGAAATAATTGAGCGTATATACGCAATGATGAGCGTATATACGCTCATCAGGAGCGTATATACGCTCAACAGGAGCGTATATACGCTCAAAATACACACACGAAATTTCCAAAATTTTAAGGAAAGAAAGCAGCGTATATACGCTGTATACGAGCGTATATACGCAGGAAGCAGCGTATATACGCTCCTATACAGCGTATATACGCAGGGTTATTTGCTCGAAATTTTGCCTCTTGCCTATAAATACACTCTTGCCTTGCTCAGTCCGAGGCACGCTTTCACACTTTCACTCGATCTCATACACTGCATACTCTCTCTCTCTCGAAAACACTCAAAACACATCATACATTCGTTTTAATTCAAAGCATCGATTCTTTTGCGAATCAACAAGCGATAACAAAGGTTGAATTCTGAGATTACTCACCAATAATCTCTCTCACTTTCTTTTAATATTGACTAACCATTGTTATGAGTTTTTAATATAATTAAAACAATGTAGAAACTCACTTTTAACTTGTTTCATGTAAATATGTAGGGTTTTCATGTTTGCAAGGTTTTCATTGGTTTTTGGTTTTCATTTCATTATTATTATTCATTGTCAATACTAACAATTCTTTTCTCTTGTATAGCAATTGAAGGCGAAAGATCCATTGCGCTTGCATTATATCAAGGACTAACAATATTTTCTTTGTTTTCATGTAGCGATCCAAGGCGAAGGATTCGTTTCATTGCGTTTTGCGAACTAACTTTGTTTTTCTTTGCAGATTTAGGGTAAGATGAGTTTGCATATACTTTGAAGTTTATGCACTTCATCTTATTGCATATTGTCATATTGTCATTGTTGTATAACTTTGTATATATTTTGCTAAACAAAGACCGGAATTATGTGAATCACTTTAAATCAGATTAACTATGGACAACCTGTTTAGGCACCGTTTTAACATGATTAATACAAAGTGGTCACAATTTCTAGGTTAGGTAGTCGCTTGTGAATAATAGCAACACACTTCCATAGTAATTCTAGGGTTAGTTCGCTTCTAAGGTGCTAAAAAACGTAAGTTATGTGCATTCAATAATCATGATTAATGGAATTACAATGAGACCGAATAGAGGCCGCTACATGCGGGCGAATTGGGTTACAGATCTGATTCGTACCATGTCCCCGAACCCACGACTGGTTACTTGATTGGACGTGGGGCCATTGTTTGGCACCAATGTTTCGGGCGTCCGAGAATAACCTATATAGGCACGGTGGCGATCCCCTCAATTCGACAACACACCCCAACGCATTCTCACGTGCGGGAATCCGTGGCTCGAGCCCACACAAAAGCACCTCGATGTAGTACCAAGCCGCGCGCCCGCTATACGCTGAGGGCGCGGCCCACGTCCTACAATTTGGCGACTTCACTGGGGATAATCACCGTTAGGTGAAGTGGACAGACTTGAAAAGTCTCGTAATTTCATCATCATGTTTATTGAATTTTGTTGCATTTTGCATGTGACCCTTCGCATAAGGTCACAACTTAGGCACCTTGGTCTCAATATGGGCATGTTCTATGCTCGAGACTACCATAAGGGGGGAAACTACCTTGGTTGCATGTGGTTACTTGATCGCATGGCTAAGGCAAGTCCTATCCCGCCCATGCCGTGTGTGCACGTGTTACTGATGCGTGTGCATAAGAGGTATCTTGGCCATACATCGCTAATTGCTAGTGGTGAAAACTGGCCCAAGCTCTACTTTTAGGCATGGTACATCTTTTGGACTTAACCCAGCCGACCATCAGTACTCCTAGAACTGGACCCTAGGTGGTTTGAACTCATAAATCATGTTGTGTGGTTACTTTGAAGTGCATATGTGACTTAGGACTCTTAGCCTTGTACATATCAGACTTAACACATCACATAAGCATATAGATCATGATCGTCTTTAGTTAGACATAGGACTCAACATACATTGCATATTACACCATCATTTTGTAAAAGGTCATCCTTTTTCCAAAAAAAAAAAAAAAAAAAAAGAAAAAAA
>SNQN01011620.1:0-18382 GCA_008642245.1 Bassia scoparia | reverse complement strand
TTGGGAAAGTTCCAACACGCCTCAAAGTATTATTTTTGCTGTTGTTTATCGTATTCAATCTTTGGGACCCTTGTATTTGTTAAATTCCCCAACAAAAATCTGGTTACTGGAAGCTTGACAGGAAGCAAATTAAGAAGTTTACTGTAGATGATGTCAGATCAGTTTTCAGGAAGTTCTTCTGTCCAGACAAATTATCAGATGATGTTTCGGGCAATGTATCTGGAATTTTGCCGCAATTGCTAGAACTAAAGTCATGGTTTGAGGAACAGACAGCTTTTCACTTCAATTCTTGCTCAATCCTCATAATTTATGATGGTGAGTCCGAAGTGAAAGGTGGATATCCTCGGTGTACTGTCAAGCTTATTGATTTTGCTCATGTTTTTTTACGGTAATGGTGTTATTGATCATAATTTCTTAGGTGGTTTATGCTGAGAGTAGTGATATATACATCAAAGTGTATGATGTCGACGCGTCACACTGGGGCATTTATGTCCAAAAATTTTTGCTTCATTGTAGAGTATGCACGTGTATAGGGGTTGTGGGGTCTTGGTATCCTTTTTGTTTATTTTAGTTTGCATGTTGATTTGACCAAAATTTTGGAGGGAGCAATGTTTTTTGGGTTGAACCGAAAAGTAGGATAGCTTTTTGAAATTTGAAAGAAATACAAAGCTTCTAATTGTCATTTAATTCTCTCTCTCTTCGTCTTCCTCTCTGCATTTATTTTTCATTTTCTTTTCTTCCTCTTTTCTTTTGTTCCCATGTTCATTAATCCGTTTGGCCACATATTTCCAATTTGAATTCTCGATTTAAAACCATCAACAATTTGGTTTTATTTATGTGAGAAGTTGAAGCTGATTGTAAATCTAGAAAATGTCATCAACGAATCGGTTATTTGCATGCGGTTGCTGCATCTGCGGGGAGAGTTGTTGGTGTCGTTTGGGTACCTTAGTGGTCTGAATTGGCCTTTTTTTAGGTCGATTTTCAGGTAATTGAAGTAATGGTGTTGTATTTAAGAAATGTAGTTATGCGTTGTTGTTTTGTAGATTTTGTATGTGTGTTTTAAGTATGTAGATTTGTTACTTAAACTTAGGGTTTTGGGTAGTTTTCATGTTTTTGTAAGATTTGTTTATAAATAATGTATGATATGATATAAAGTTAGGGTTTTGGGTAGGTTTTGTGTTTTTGCAATATATGTCTAAAAATATTATATGATATTGAGAAATCATGTCGATGATTAGTTCTTGCTAATTTTGTATTTGTCGGGACCATTCGTTCTTGCTAATTTTGTATTTGTCGGGACCATTCGTTCTTGCTAATTTTGTATTTTTCGGGACCATTCGTTCTTGCTAATTTTGTGTTTATCGGGACTATTCGTTCTTGCTAATTTTGTATTTGTCGGGACTGTTTGGCCATGTTATCGTTTAGTCTTCGTTTAGGGTTAAATTGAAAATTATAAATTAGTTGCTATGCTGAAAGAGTTGATAAATTTTCTGACTCATATCGATGTTTTTGGTAGTCATATCTTTAAGTTTGAATGTCATATCGGAATGTAAAGGTTATAAATTTCGTTTAGAATGTCATGTCCATAATCGTATAAGCTTTTTTAGTTTTAGTTATGGCAATTACTCTGTAAAGAATTTTATTACTAATTTAATTTTTGAGTCAGAAAAGTTTGAAAGACATAAAAAGTATGATCCAATTGAAGTTTTTACGTTATTKTAGTTGTTGTAGACTCACAAATTTTGTTAGAAATGTTTCAAAGATTGATGGAAAAGATTTTATAAAGTGTAAAATGGCTTATGAAAAGCAGCCCCTGAAAATATAATTTCTTTCCAATTTCTACCAGTTGGTGTTGGCAAATTGCAATGGTGTAGCGTTACCTTGGTGTTAGAGATAAATGAATTAAGGACCAAAGTATTCTACCTTGTTACTTTACAACAGGTCTCTTTTTTTGTATTGTTGTGTGTTGAATTTTTTTTAAAGGTTTTCCTTGAATTTATTGATGCTTTCGGTTTTGTAGCTAAGTTGTTAGTTTATAAATTTGTAATTATTTTGTAATGGTAGTAGATTGTTGGAGAAAAAGATACCGGACACCTAATGGTGAGAAAAAGAGGCTATGGAGCTCGAAGGTCTAATTGGGGGGTGAGGACTTAGTTGGTGTTGTTTAATTTATTTTTCCATTTTTTTATACTAGAAATAAATTGTTATAAAAAGAATTAAAAATCATTTGAAATTTATGCATTACTTGTGATGATGAACTTTAGGGTAAATTGTCAACTCTCATTCCAGACGATGCTAAGGAGGCAGCGGTTCATTCTGATAGGAAAAAGAAGCGGAAGGTAAAGTATTCTGAATTGACTTTACGAATTATGTTAATTATTTATATTATGACCAAGGTTAGTAAGTATATACTATTTGGGTTGTTGCCTTAAAGGTTGGTGAGAGCTGTGAAGATGACCAACCGGAGGTTCATATAACGTCCGAAGTCATAAAGGTATGTTTCCTATGTTTAGTTGAACCTAATTATTGCAATGTGTGTTTTTTAGTTGAATAGTATCTGGAATTGGCTAATTATTGCAATGTGTGTCCAACAAACACTTGAAAAGAGGAGGATGAATCCAAGTATTATAACAAAAATGTAGAGACAATAGAACATTATGGTTATTAATGATTTTCTCATTGATTGCAATTTTTATGATGGGAGCATTGATAGTTGTCAAATAGGGGAATGAATTGTTGCAAGTAGTGTTAATAATATTTGGTGGTAAGATGAATTCCAAATCTTAGGCTGGTATTCCATACGATTTTAAAAAAAGTCACCTGTTGGAAAATTTTGTAAAAAACATCATTAAGATGACAGCCTAAGTAGATTGTCTAGGGACTTTAGTCCTTGGTTGACGAGCAAACTCATAGATAAAAACTATGTGTGTTCGTGTTGAAGCCATTTATTGTAAGTGCACAAATTTGGTTYGATAAGGGCGATAACCRTTTACAATTTTAGATTAATTTACGCTTATTATTCAATTGATCGTGTTTTGRATTGAAATGTGTTTTACGTGAATTGAACTTTAGTAATTACTAGTTTGCTACAATTCAACACTCGAATAGAATTTGCATATCCCCTAATTATCCAAGGAATAAGTATTATGATTTGTGATAGAAGGAAGTAAAGAGTAGGTTAAAAATCCCCTTCTTATTGAGATCGATTAATATTTATACACTTGTGATTCACTAAGAAAAACAAAGTATAAGTACCTATTTTCGAATTCAAAAAGAAGCAAATTGGCAATTTCAATTGAAGGATATTCTAATGTGGGTTGATCAAGATAATGGGGTTGTAAATGTAGCTAAATGGATGAACATATGGGATGTGTTATCAAGTAGATTATTCTATCATTTTGTTAAACTTAGAGAAGGGTATTCCTTTTTATTTTTGGAAAAAAATATGCCATTATCTACAGCTTATGTTCGTCATCTAGCTGTTGCATGGTTAATTAATTATTCAACTGAGTAACAGGTAGTTACTGATTATTTGCATTTCCATTGATTAATATATTACTAGAAGTAGTTTGGTAAGTTCCTTTGGATTTTGTTTATTAAGTCAGTAGCTCAGTTTTGTTTATTAAGTCAATTATTTGGATTTTGTTATGAAACATAACAACTTCAAAATTTTCTTTAATATATTCATAAGATAAAACTAACCTCTTTAGAATAAWGTCCTTAACTTATTTATGGTGCAGGGGGAGGTGGAAACTGTTGGTGGAAAAGTGAAGAGAGATGGCCAGGTTATTTCTACAAGGATAGGGCTTGGAAACCAGCCGAATATGAACTGTCGGGTAGATAATTTTGGTAAGGTTGTGAATCAATTCCAATCTAATGAACTGAAGATGCGATGGGTGTCAGAAATGGGGTTTGAATCCCTGTTTTGGTTAGTCGAGTGGCGGTTGCCTCGTCAACTTTGTTATTGGTTGATGACTAAGGTGGACCCAATTCTGAGGTCCTTTGTTTTTTCTTCCAATGTTGAGTTTCCGTTAAATAGGACCCAGGTGAGGAGGGTGTTAGGCATCCCAGATGGGGCTAGGAGAGTTCCACACACAGTGAAGGGAATTGACAAGAATTTGCATGCCCACATCGCTGATTTTTCGAAGAAGTATGGTTATGTAACTAGTTCTGGTACCAATTTTATATTGAGGGAGAAGCTATTTGAGTTCTTGGAGTCAGAAGAAGTCAGAGAAGATCAAGAGGTCGAATTCAAGGAGGTATTCTTGGCTACTGCATTGTGTGATGTTTTGTGCCCTACAACCAGTGGTAGGTTGTGTACGGAGCTGGTGCCCGCTTTGACTGTCGCCTCTAATGCTTCTTCGTATGATTGGTGCACGTATCTTCTTGACAAGCTATTTGGAAGTTGTGAGAGTTTTGCGAGTCGGTTTTATAGATATGGTTATAGCAAGGATTGTGGAGGATGCACCATATTTTTAGCTGTGAGTACTAATATATAAGTTCAATGGATGTTTGTCAATTTTTATTGTTAAATTTAGTTGTATTATTGTCTCTACTTGTTGATGTTATTTTTTAAATGTTGTAGGTTCTATATTTAGATCGTTTGAATCGGCCACCCGTTCGATGGGGTGTTGCTCTGAGAATAAGTGTTTGGACGAAGGAAGATATTTCTATGGCTGAGGAGGAAGATAGATTTGGTGCTGGAGGTGATTTCGGCAAGCTTGGGGTATGCGTTAGTATTATATGTTGTATTTTAAATAATTTATTTTTGTAAGTATGTCATAATTCATAAGTAGTTTATCTAAAGCACTAATTATGTTTGTATTATAATTCATAAGTTTTGTTGAGTTTGAAGTTGTGGATTTTATTATGTTTGTATTATACAACGAAATACATAAAGTTATACAGTGATGAGTGGTCATATATTGAAATACCAATGGTTACATTTGATTTGTTATGTATGAAATTTTTGACCGAATATTAGGAATGGGTATTTATTTGTTAAGTAGTACATGTATAATGAAAGGTGTGATCTATTTTTGTGGCCGCTTACACATAACCACAAAAGTTCCATTAAGATTAAAGGTTACCTATGTGAAATATTAACTAAAGTTACAAACATTCACAAGTTTGGTACTTTATATCTATCTTAAATACATTTCCGAACATGAGAATTAGTACTTTTGTACAAAATGACAAGAAATATAGGTTTGTTAACATATTTGAATTAGGCAAAGTATAGTAAACTTTATACAATTAATCGTTCAATGAGAAACTTCAAACAAAACCAAAAGACAATTTAAGGTTGTCAATTGATTGATTTTGATCAAACATGGTAATTTTGTATTATGTAGTTAGTACCCATGACTTACTCAATTTATGCTTATAATTGCATCATTTTATATGACCTAAAAAATTTTGCCCACCTAATTATCCAAGGAATATATGAGTAGTGATCTCTCATTTGTTCGCAGATTAAGATAAGATTGTTTATTAGTGTGGTTGACGAAAGAAAGCAAACCCCTATGTATATGTGTATGCGTTGTTCATAGTTTTATGTTTTTTACAATTTTAGTTATATTGTGTAATAATATTGTTATTGGTGCAGATATTGGATGTTGCTTATGGGGAACAACATCCCAAAGAGGGTCGAGATAAGGATATCGATGAAGGGTCGTGTGAAATGGTTCTGCCATTTGATCGTGGTGGGTTGATAAATGCTACTTCAAAAACCAGGAAGAAGGCATCTGCTTACTCCAGTAATCCTAATTTAAGGCATGCTGCTAAGAAGTGTAGGGCAGAGTGTGGTTCAAAGGAGACTGATTTACCAGAGCCAGAAGCGGGCAACGTTGATAAGGTGGAGAAGCAGGTTACTAGGAAATCGAGACGTGTTGCAAACAAGCGTAGGGCAAAGTGTGATTCGAATGACCTGGTTAGAGCAGAGTCACAAGCGGTTAGTCCTGAGAAAGCAGAGGAACAAATAATTAAAAAATCAAGATGTGCTGGAAAGAAGCGTACGACAGTGTGTGTTTCGAATGATGTTAATATAGCAGAGTCACAGTCGGCCATTGTTGATAACGTGGAGGAGCAGCTGTTACAAGAAACTTCTGAGACGGTTGCACCAAATGCTGCGACATCTACTTGTAATGATGAAGGTGATGACACGGGGAAAATGTCGAATCCAGTGGTGGGGTGTGATCCATTGGTATTCATTGAAGAAAGCCCTGAGTTCGGTTGTTTGGGGAATAAGGACCCAATAGTGGAGTCTCAGACGGACTTGCAAGCTGATTTCTGGGTCGACACTAGACTGGGGCCCTTTGGTAGGGCTGAGGTTGAGGATACTGTGATTAATGTTGCTGTTGAGGCTGTTGTATCCTTGGGAGGTCTGCTTACCACTTGTGAGACTGATTCTGAATTATTTCCATCCGTGCTCAATGTATCACCTTTAATTGTAGACGACGACCCGAGAAATCCTGTTAGTGCAGGGGATGATGAAACGGTGATTGGTGAGCCCTCAACACCTCAGTGTGATGTTCGTGGTTCTGGTGAACTTGATTTGAATGTGCAAGTTGGTAGTTCAAGGTTATGTGTATCCCGTAAACGGAGGAGTAGTCGGAGAAAGCGCAACTTGAAACCCCCTTCATTTTTATTGGATTTCTCTTTTGTGTATCAACTCAGACCAAGGCATTCGCTGCACACTAA
Organism: Bassia scoparia; assembly: GCA_008642245.1. Lineage (NCBI taxonomy): Eukaryota > Viridiplantae > Streptophyta > Magnoliopsida > Caryophyllales > Amaranthaceae > Bassia > Bassia scoparia. The sequence goes on along the minus strand of SNQN01011620.1, from coordinate 11,680 downwards.
AGTGAAACTTGTTAAATATGTTATAGAACATGGTGTGGCTCTGCACAAGCCCTTGGATGAAGGGTAAGAATTTGAATATGTGTAGTATAATTGTTTTTTGTTATTTTTTTCTCATGATGTCTTTAATTTTTTTTTTAATTTGTCATTATAGGAATGCTCGCTTTGATCCCGTGATGTTTCGCTGCTCCGGAATGTTTGCCACTCTTAGGAATTGTTACACGGTTGTGGAACCCGATTGTGGTGGTGTTRATGATAATGTATGTTTTTCTAACTAATYGATTGCTATAGAATTGTAGGTTTGCTAACCTTGATTACGTTATAATGRGWTGTTATTTTTGTGGTTGGATTAATKMGTTGTTAGTTTCAAAATACTTTGTTGATCTTTGGTAAAAATATTGTAAAAAGAAACAATCTTGGGATGCTGGTTGAATGTTTAATTTGTTTGGTTTACATTTTATTGATTGAATGTTTTGTTTGTAATGTTGTTTGTTTCAACTTGAATGCCCTAATATTCTTTCTAGGTGTGTTAGCTAACTGTTTGATGGAGGGGTGATAATTTCTATGGTACAGCTTATTCTATATTGTAATGTTCATAAAAAAAAAGTAGACCTAGTCTTTTATACAAAAGCGTTGGACATATTTGTGAGATGCAAATGGTGTGCCTTTTGGGAGTCTTATTCAGTTAAGTCGGTTTTAAAAAGAAGTCATGAATATTTATAATTCTCTTGGGTGATACGACTTTTCAAATCCCTTCTTTTACCTTTTTTTTAGGAAACAATCCCACCATGTTTCTTTTGCCAAAATTTCCTAACCTTAGGGTTGGTCTTTTGAAATTAATTGTCTCGGTATGTTCCTTGGTAATACTCTAATGTTCAAATTATTATTATCAGATTAAACTGCATTGGTTTTCTATGGCCTATGTTTACTTGTGACCTTACTCAAGTTATCTTGTTTAGTATGTGATGTTAGCTGCTTGTAGTTACACCCGTCAGTGGAAGCAGAAGTACAATGATTCTAGTATTCGAGTGATGTTGGATCCTTTGATAGCGGTAAATTTCTTTCAACTTGTTTATCTTCAAATGTTAATTATTGTGGATTATCTGACCTGCCACCTATTTTCATGATCCTAATATTATGTTACTTTAATGTGTGTAAGGGCAGATACGTGCTGGCCAAATACTGAGCATAGATCTCCCCACTTCTAAGGATTGCAAAGGTTGGTCAAAGTTGCTTCAAGAAGCATACAATGGAGAAACTCCTAGCCGGTTTGCAGCAGTATGTGTTGTACCTTTTGTCATTTCATTTACAATGTTTGGCGAGGAATTGTATAATACATTTTTAATTTTTTTTCCCTATTAATTGAAGGTTATTTTCCCTRTTTTGGAACGTGGACATTGGTGATGTGTTGCATTTAGTCTAATGCTCAAGAGTTCTGGGTTATGGACTCCCTATATTTGAGTAGTTCGGAGCATCATCGTCCATACATTCTTAAATTGGTAATGTATTATATGACTTTTGCATCTTTATGTTTGGTTGGTTCTTATTCCTGAACCTTTTCCTGTTAATAACATAGTGGTTATTTAGGCTTGTGTATTAGATGCCATGTTCTCGGAGCTTGACCGAAGTTGGAAATGTGGCAATATTATCCACTGGGCTGCTAAAGATGTTAGTATGGGTGTGCAGAAGGATAGGTAACTCATTTTCCCAGACTTTTATAAAAGCACTTGGTTTAAGAGGTTGGAATTACATTTGAAGATTATACGTGTTCAAATAATTATTGATTTTGTGTTTTCAATAGCGACACTTGTGGGATACGGATGTTGATAGCAATCAAGGCATGTGCTGATCGATTTCAGAGTCGGATTGAAATGATTAGTTTGTCATTTCAGTTACTGTGATGTAGTTGAACCGAAAAAAATAGTGGCATATTTCAAGTACCTATGGATTGTGATTGGAAGTTGGTTAAATCCTGTAGTACTCTAGTTGAATGTAGGAAAAAAACAGGATTTGTTACTATTTAGAACCGACTTTTTCCCTTAACTGTTGAAATGTTCGAACAAGGTAATATGGATGAGAAGCGTCGTTGGCTTCTGAATGAGAATCTCATGTCAGATTCTAATGAGGAGAAGCAGAATGTTCTGCAATTAATATCAGCAAGGGCAAGTGAAAAAGTGGATGAAAAAGCTGGTGAAGATTTGTAGTCGTCAAGTCCTTCGGTTCAGTTGTTGTCAATACAACTTTTGGACAACTTGTTTTTGCTAGGAGGTGGTCTTTAGGAAATCACAATTTTGGATATGGAAATCAAACAAACTAAATCTATGATGATGTTATAAACCTTGTGATATTTGTTAGAATATTAGAAATATGTGATGGAACTTAATTGGGGGTACTACTACATCATTCTAAGTGCATGTTGACATAGAATCTTAGAGAAATGGTATGGTGTAAATGTGGTGTAATTTTTTGGGGATTGTAGTACATGATGTAATAGAAATTATTAAACTTAACATTTGCTCCTAATGAATGTTCGAAATGGCATTTTGTAAATGTGGGCTAGTATGTTGCAGGCTACTTTATCACTCAATAGGGTTCGGATTACGRTTTAWTTATATATCACCATTAAATTGATTAGGCCTCGAAGACCTTCAAATAGGTCCGATATGATAACAAAAGGAGAAGATGTGATTACTAAGAGTTTCGATATGAAATTTAAAAAATTAAACATTAATGATTTTCAAAATTCTACGGAAAACAAAACAGTTCCTTGTATTTACAAGTAATACTTTACCCTAATATTACTAACAAAGTAAAGGAAATGACTTTGATACATTCCGACATGATTAATATAAAATAGTTCCTTAAATATTACTAACAAAGAAAAGGACATGAATTTTAATTTCATACATTCCGATATGAGTAGTATAAAAGACTTCCAGACATATTACTAACAAACATAAGGACATGACTTTCAAACATTACGATATGAGAAATATAACAACCGATATGATTTGTAAATTCATCGATACAATCAGATAAGTAGTGTCCATGTGTACTATGTTTTACATGGAAAACTTAAACTTGATTTCCAATGAAAGCAGTCCAATTTCTGCTAATGATGTAATTTTCATTTGTGCATACAACTTGCATACGAGTGCATTCAGATAGAGGTGGCTTCATTGGTCTTTGGGTGAGGATGATTTTTGGCAGTTCAACTTCTTCCATTATTAGATATTAAAATTGTTTTTTTATTTTCGTGTCCTTGTACTTGAAAATTTAATTCAGACTTATTATATGGGATGTACATTTGTAGAGATACAAACACTTAGAAATACATTTTTTAAAATGACCCGGACAATGTAGCGTAGTTGGATACTTAAAGAAATCGACGATTCAAGTCAAACGTAATCCGACATGATTTGTGTCATAAATGATATAATAGTATGTATCTGAAGACAGCATAACTTATTTCATAATCCCAACAACTAACTACAACAACATTTATTGATCATAGGTTTGTTTGTCATGTAATAAATAGTTGAATCACAGTAATTGTTAACCATAGATATGAGGAAAATCTTACACAACTAGACAGAGTTTTGAAAGGATATGACTGAATTCAAAGTAAATCTGTGTTACCATTCATACATAGGTAGTTGACATTAAGTCATAAATAGGGACTTCTTCAATACTTGTTGTTCGAAAATCGAACTCTGAGTTAGTTCAGACAAATTAATTACTCGCTTGACAATAAGTTGGTAGACAGTTTGCAAGTAACTTCAAAAAAAAGGTATGCATTAATCCAAAATAAATCGGACAAACATTAGACTCGATATGATTTCGTCGAGTTTCGATTCACTTTAATGTTCATAAACCGGCAATTGGGGTAGGTGGTCTTAAATAGGGAGTGCATTAATGATGTCAGTATGCATACCTGTAATGCCTTGAATTTATGAGGACTTGTATTTGGAGTAATGCAAAGCAAATGATTTTAACACACAACCACCTTAAATAATTTGTAACATTTAATGCCTTCAAATCATGAGGACTTCTATTTGGATTAATGCCATACATTAACATAACACTATAGATATGAGTAAGTTCAATATGAATATATAAATATGGTTGCTTAACGCTAGTCTTTGTCTTAGCAACCATCATTTTGTTTTTGCCAATTGTTTTTTCTAAAACTAAAATAAAACAACAAATTCAGATTTATACACATGGCGACACCATCTCATTTTGTGACATGGTGTCCGTCAATAGATCGCGTAGTCGRARACGRRCTACCAACGGGGCAAGTTGTTGAGATATCTGGGGAAAGTGGGGCAGGGAAAACACAAATATGTTTAYAGGCAATGATGTCAATTCAGCTACAACCTRACGTAGGAGGTCTAAATGGTTCAAGTGTGTACGTCCATACGTATGGCAACTTCCCGAGTAGAAGGCTCATTAGTATTGGAAATCACTTAACTAACATAATTGGTGACTTGAAGAACCCTTTGGATAACATTATAGTTAAGAAGATCCATTTCATCGATGAGGTACATGCTACTTTGGCACACATATAGCAACGTGTTCAATGTAGTATGTCAGGTAATAAACCAATTAGGCTTCTTGTATTTGATTCAATCGCGTGTTTATGTCGTTCGGAATTTAGTAACACCACCAATATTTTAATTTCCAAGGCTATGTTTATCAACCGTTTTGGGCGTCGTGTGAAAACCCTAGCAACAACTTACAATATATGCGTAATCCTAGTTAATGAGGTGGCTGATGACGTTATTACATTACAAGATAACGCTTTTAGTTATTTAACACATGGTAGGCAAGTAATTCCAACACTTGGACCAATGTGGGGACGCATTCATGATATTCGACTCTACGTAACCCTAACAACCGAGTCAGACAGATCAACAACTCGGAAAATTTGTAGGTGGCAACAAGGTGGGAGTCCATATTCCGGTTCTTTCAAAATAACCAGTTTAGGGGTCCAATAAGTTAATATCGTATGTATGGTTGTGTTTATTAAATTGAAATAGAATGAAGCACCCATGGTTAAATTTGTTGTTTTTCCTTCAATTACAGATTCTCTATTTAAAAAAACTAACAATGAAATATGAAACAATTAATTTGTTATTTTTTTTAAAGGAAATATGAAACAAATTTTTTATTGTTTTTTAATTGTCTGATTGGAAAACCGAGCTCCTTAAACAATCAACCACCTATAAACATATTAAATATGTCTTGCATAGGTGTCAATTTCTCAACTACCAACCAGGAATTAAATAGCTAAATCCTCGATATGACTTTACACATATTAGACTGTACTGTATAACTTTCCAATGCGTTTCAGCTGTTTTGGGATATGTTTAATGTATTACGTACTGCGTGGAAATCTTTTTTAAAAAATACAAATTGTGCTTAACCCATATATACTTTAGCCATTAGTGAATATGTTCAAAATGAACAAGGAATCTCGAGTACTACCAAAACACTTCAGAACACTCTCCAGCTAACCATAGTACCCCAGAAATTCCGTACATTGTTTCACTTAGCGACGATGAAGACATATTTTCGCAAAAACTTGAAAGCCAAAATAATCTACAACAAGATGCACTAGAAAGTGTACCACAACATACTCTCCAATTCGAACCTCCACATGACACAACAATGTCGGACGCAGACTTCTTCTGTTGGTTCAACAACGACTTGATGGTGGAGTTTAAGAGGCCCGAAATGCATGATGAATGTCATCCGGATGCTTCAACCTTCCACAAGAGGGTCGGAGTAGTCATACAACCACAACGAAAGCAAAAACAAACAAGGAAGGGAACACAAACCTTATCAATTAACCAAAACCAAGTGCTCAAAATACAAGAAGGTTCCGGATCAAGCTTCCGTCGTATTCTCGGACCGGCGGGTGATTTACAAGTTGCAAGGCAAATGAAAAAGGAAGTCACTGATCCAAGAGGGAAACAAAAACAACCCATATCGACACCCGTCAGCACAGCCCAATTAGTTGAAAAATTAAATGAGGAATCGAGTGTTGAGTTCCTCATGGATCCCTGGTTATATGCAATCAAATATATAGGCGATGAAGGTAATTAAGTAATCATATCTACATTTCCTAAAATACTATACGACATTACTATTTTTATTTCATACATATTATGCTATTAAATATATTTTGTTTCCATGTATTTTTTTTATACACAGAAGTGCAGCTCGCAACCTCTCTCAAAGAAGTGAATGACCATTGCCAAACTGTGGAAAGATTTTATAAGGTGATTGCAATTGTCAAAAAATCTACACCTGATGGTTTTGGCAATTACAAAGTCACCCTTAAGGATCCTACTGGCAACATGGAAGCCTCTATATAGGACAAAGCAATCACAAACAAAGATCAAGCCTCTCTTTCAACAATTGGATCAGTAGTGGTTCTCAAAAACATTGTTGCTTTCCGATTTTCACCTACTTGCGTTTTCCTTAACATTACTAAAAGGAATGTATCCGCTACCATTACAAAAGATTGCATTGTTACATTATGGTGAAGTTGTCGTGTTAGATTACATGCTTTTGAAGTTATATARTTAATATAATTTGTCTTAGGTCTGTAATTGTTATAATTTTAACGATGTTTGATTTCATGTTATGACTAATTAAGTTTAGTTACTTGTTAGTAGAAAAATTAAGAATTGTTTGCAGATTTGATTTGGGCATARGTAGCTAGTAATGTATGTGTTGCATTACAAAAACAARGTATACTTTAGAAGATTGCTCCATTCATTAATAACTAAGGAAATGTTACATGAAATACTAAAATTTGATAATTTCGCAACTATAGTCACCCAAACTAACCAAAAACAAAATTATAGGCAACTAGTTCACTACAGTTGGACATAATACCAGTCATATCTAAGAAAGCTATTATCAAATCACAATGCAACAACATGTATTCTTGAGAATGTTAGACCACTTGAGTCCGGAGTACTTGGTAAATTAGACCTGCACTGGAGCAACCTTGGAATGGTGGTTATGCAATCTAAGGGACGACAACCTGCACAAAAACAGAAGTAACCATGTTTAAAGAATTTTTATAAGTGACAACGTATAATTCTAAGTTACAATATACAGTTGGACTGTAGACTAGTCATATCTAAGAGAACTCTTATCATATTGGAAATGAAAACTATTGTATCTCTATTACCTTAATGACGTTGTTCAAGATGGATGCATTCCGACCTTGCATAACTGAGCTGGTCACCTGGATCTTCCCCTGCTGCTTCCACATGACAGTAAACCCACCATATGATCCTTTGGTCTCAATAGAAACCCAAGCGTAGTCATCCCCACCCAAACAATTCTGAAGGATATCAAATTGATCATCGAAGCCCCTAGTTTCCTAAAGCACGATCACATCCGGATTGTGCGTTCTAACCACCTTCCAAAACCTCTTCGGGAAGCTTCTCCTATTCACACCCCTTGTATTCCATACAATGATAGTGGTGTGTAGAGGAATTAGAACACCATTGCTGCAGTTGTCGCACATAGTTGGTCTCAAGCTCGTCACATTTGTTAGGATATTCCCAACCCCTTTCAACTCCTTCCATTTTTGGAATGACATCATATGAATGTTTGAAGCATTACACATGACATGGAACACATCAAAACCATCAGAAAATTCAGCATTAGCAACAACACACTGTCGGTCACGAAGAAGAAAGATCCTACCATAATCTCTCAATGTTAGTGGCGGGTCGATGAATTCCTCCCAGAATGGAGGGAAAACAGGGGTGGATTCATCACCATCCATGGCCTCCATTTCTTTTAGCAGCAAAAACTTCACAATTGGGTTGAGACGTGGAAGATCCAAGAGGGAGGGGAAGTGGGCAGGGTAAAATCCTTCATTCTCCGTGTCAATGAGGAGGAATTACATAGGTCGTGGCCACTCGAACCTTGGATTAAAGAATATACCTCGAAGAGTATCCTTCGAAATATACACCTTACCATGAACACCACACTCATAGTGATATTCCATTTCATTTGGTTTACACTCAGGGCTTCGAACTAAAGGGGGTCTCTCATTGGTTACCTTCAACGGAGCTTCCACAAAGTGGAAGTTTTGAGGTGGAAGTTGTGTAGGTGTGGGATTTTCGGTGGAATCCATTTTTGGTGGAGGTAGATTTGGGAGTTGTGTTTTAATTTGATGTGAGATGTGGTATTGCAGAGGAAGTTGCCTTCCAATACTTATAAGGAAGACCCCGCCCAAATCTAAGGTAGGATTTGAATTTCGAATTTCGGAATCCACGTTAAGCTGTCATGTCTGTTCACATTCTTCATATCGCATTCATATATTGTTACATCGGATGTATTTATTATCATATCTGATAATTTACCTTATCATATCAAAATGAAATTTTGTTTCCAAAAATAAAAAGGTATACATTTTAAATTCAGAACACCCAATATTATTAAATTGTTTATTATAAAGGTCATATCTGGTTTTTTTTACGGTTTTAAACTTTATACCTTTATTATCATGAACGGTAAAATCATCTTTTAGTGAGATTATAAGTTAAAGGGGGAGGAAGATGGTGTCCCCCATCCAAAATACAATTATACCCTTAAAGAGATCTAATGACCCTACTATAAAAACATAAATTAAAAATAAATTAAAGGCTCATTGTCATATTAAATGCAATTTTCTAATTCTTGCCATATATATAGAAGATGGAATTAAAATTTAAAATTTCGATTAAATGTTCAATGAAGTTAAGTTATTGTTTTWTACTGGACATGTTAGAAATGAATTGTGCATGAAAAATTGAGTAACACTTACTTGAACAATGTAACTTAATTAATAGAGGGAAAATGAAAATTTTAATATGAATTTTACTAATACTTAATATTTTAACGAAACTATAGGTTGATTATCATTTAGTATCGTACTCTCTATTATGTCAATGAAACTTTTGTACTTTATGAAATTCAAAACTATATATGAATTTTTTTTCAAGTTTATTTAAGCACAAGTTTTTCTCTGTTCTATACATCTCACTTTTAATAATCTATTTGAAAAAAATTTTACAAACAAAGTACAAACACAATATTGATTAAACATGTAATAAAAAATAAAATTAAATGTAGTACTAATGTTTGCATCACGAATGTTGGACGAATTGATAATTACAAATACGCAAAGCGTGCAAAAAAAATACTAGTCCTCAATATGCCCCTTGCAATGGCTCCTTATTTGCAATATAAAGCTTTTCAAATTGATACTTTGTTCCATATTTATTAGTGAAAGGTTGCAAAATCCATTTCCAATTTTAGTTGACCCATAATTCAACTATACGTATAATATTCACGCATATATACACCTCCTCGACCCCATTCAGACTCCTTTAATCCTTAGAAAAAAAACTAGAAAACCGGATATATATCCGTTACTAAAATTCCGTTGCTATTCACTAGATTTTAGATGAATGGATAAAAAGACCATTCATCTAACTCTTAAGCCTAGCGTACAAACCCATGTTCAAATTAAATATAACCAACACGAGTTGGCTAAACTTGGAACCAACTACATACAAACCATAAGCTAGATGTGCATCCAGAGTCCAATCTAAATTTAGACAGAGCTAACCTACAGTGAAACAGGTGGATAAAGTTAAAAATAAAAACCTCATATCGTATTATAGTATTTTGTTAAACCCTCAACAGTTACACCTAAACCCTAAAACTTGAAACCTTATCAACAAACCCTTTTGACTACAATTCGCATATCTTCTAAAGCCATTATCATATCGCAAAACTAATAACATATATCAAATTGGTTAAATCAGGGAGATTTGATGAGCATCACATTAAAAGTTAATGGGATACGTTAGGTTTAGCTTGAAAATCGAGACTCAAAATCAAAAGGAAATGACACAAAACTTAAAAAATTGCAACAATATCTCTTAAAATTGGTCACAAAACCAAAGTCAGTAATTCAAACACCAATGCTTAAAATTCATATTTTACTCACAAAATTAAGGAAAATGGTCTAACATGCTGCTTTGGACTTCCATTGTTTACGGAGATTTTGACAATAATTTTGTAGGTCGATATTCATTATGTTCGTTCAACTGTATGACAACATTATGCCCTAAACGCGTCGAGACGATAATGACCTGGAAACAAAATCAGACTGCTCGGCTTAGCTACAAAAATAACCACCTCTAAAATAAATAATCGTGTTACGTGCAACAAACTCATAATGAAAAAAATAACAACACGAACCCAATACGACACTGTCCATTTCGCAGCGCAACCTCAAAGTTTTAATGTAAATCATTCAATCTATTATCTTTGAATTATCGTAACTTTTTTATAGTATTGGATTTTTCGATAAACCTTAAACCGTTTTGTTAAACGGTACATCCTTTGTAAATAAGCCCTAAGCAGTACAACCCAAACCCTAAACCATGAAACCTTATCAACAAAACCCTTTTCACTGAAAACCTCATAGATTTTTTAATGTATACCATATCGACAAAGTAGTAAAATTTATCGAATGGGTTACCGAAAACCTCATACATTTTATAATGCATATCATATGACAAGCGCGACACCATTAACCTTAACGAAAATAAACTTAGGTCAATAAAAGCGGGCTTCTATGTGCTCGGGTTTTGTACTTGAAATTTTGGAAATTTGTGTTAGCAAAAGCCCTCACTTTTCCCGCTCTGGACGGGGAGGCCCAACCGGCCTCACTAATGCTGATCAGCTCTAATCCAAACTTGTAAATTATTTCCATTCATCAATTAAACAAAGTTAAACTTCATATCCACAAATCAACAAAAAGTCAACTGCCACTACAACAAACAAAGTTTAGGTGTACAGAGGATTCATTTTTACTATTTCATTCCAACAAAATTTGGGAGTTAGAATTTTACTAATTTCCTTAGTAATTTATGCCGCTAAATTGTTATCCTAAACTTTTCGCCTACCTCGAACGTGTATTTATGTCTAAATTATATGGTGTTCTTTAAAATTCTAGTACAAAGCTGTTACTATCAATTTTGTACACAAAATATCATATCATATATAGGTTTTGTAAGATCTATACTCATTAATATCATATCAGCAATCAATCTTAGCACATCGACAACTCAGAGTCTGAGAAATCAAAATTTTAACCTGTCCATTGGTATTTCTACTTTTGAAACCTGTACAATTAAAATTTCTATTTCAAATTTATCGATCCTCATATGTAAAATAATATGGTGACATTCAGGAAATTTCACCTGTATATAATATTCTTCTAAGAAGCAACAACATAATAATTCAACTATTAACTTTTAAATAAAATATCCACAGACATTAAAGTTATATCTTTTATTTAACTACTCATATCTAAATAACATGTTGTCATATCTACCTAACAAAAGTGTTTGCTAACCATCGCTATATACAAGATGACCACCCACGTCACGGGTTCTTCCATCAGAAAGTTATCAAATTGGACAACAAAAACCATACATCAACAGACACAGTCATAGCAGCAATGAAACGACTAGAGGTTGAGATCAATACGTAGTGACACATGGCTAGCTTTAGTAGATGCCATCCCTTCCTTTCCGTAAATGTCCCTCTGGAGTCTAATTTTGTGACCATGATCCGTGTATTGTGCCAA
>SNQN01011618.1:0-18385 GCA_008642245.1 Bassia scoparia | reverse complement strand
ATATATCTGTGTCTGCTGCTGTCTGAATTAGAAGGAAATTTTCGGGGTCAGTAATATCGACAAAACCAGGTAAACCTGTCTGAAACATTCATGTAGCTGCGAAAGATTTTTAATATCATAGACATAATGTATCATGCATTGCATTGGTTTAGTCTTTTTTGTGATACAATGAGAAATTGCTGAAACAGAATTSTCACCTGTTTTGAAAGATATATTTGCGAAGGAGAGTTTGTATTTGTTTTGTACGAGTTCTCTGATGCTAGCCCTTAAAGAGGCTCTTACAGATGCCTTATACGARGCCCGGTTCTGCCTCTTCCTACTACCATTTGGTGTCCTCTTAACAGATTTATTAGGGCTTGCAGCCGTCTGATTAGGCTCCTCATCCTGCGGGACTTCCTGCTCTTCCTTGTTTTTCGGTTCTGAATTAGTATGTTTTGGGTCTGACTTTGTTCCGCAACATGAAAACCACTTCATCGTCTCCATTTCGTTGTCTTACCTCCAAAGCCAACGGCCGTTTACGGAGCATAAGAACGCAATGGCGGTAATGGAGCWACGACGAGGCGCCGGAGGACCCCCGGAAAAAAAAGTCTTTCTTCTACCTAAGGTAAAGAGAAGGGAAGGATCAATAAAGGGGAGAGAGAAATTTTACCCCAGTATATTATTATTATTATTATTATTATTGTTCTATTAAGGCTCTACTTTCTCTCTCTTCCCTCTTTCATCCCCTTCCCAAGTTGTTCCAACTTGGCCACACCATACAAGATTGCATTCTGCAAATTTTACTGCCCAAATTTTTTTTTACCCCCGTAAACTTTCAGAAATGGTCAATTAGAGGCCTAAATTTTCTCTCAAGTCATCTCTTCTAATCTTTCCTGTTTTAACGGCTTTTCAAAAACAGTTGTTCAGATTAATTAGAAAATGAAAACAGTTGTTTTAGATTATCAATAGCATATTCAAAGATTTGATCTTCTTATGAATCTATTTTTAGCTCTTTTCTTCTAAGTTACACTTACACATACCCTGTATTTTTATCATTTTATGTAAGTTGATAATCTTCTTGGTCATTTAATCTTGCTCATATGATGTAAATTAAATTATACAATTACCAAGTAATTCCGGAATATATACGAAGTATTAAATTAGATCGTTAGAAATTTAACTAGACCATGTATATTTATATCACGATTTTTTTTATTATCACAAATAGAATCTAAAAGTAAATGATGATATTCAAAGGTATGAAATAACTCAAGTGATTAATCAACTAAATTCATCAAGAAGAGTTCTTGGCTATTACAGCGGATGTATGCCACATTTGTTCTATCAACTGATTAAAATATATTCCGTATAACTAGTGATGGCAATGGGTTCAAGAGACCAAGACCCTACTAAGTGTTATGTCATGTTAGAGAAAACAAGGATCACAAAGAATAATTGAAGAACAACCGCAAAATAAAACTTTGAGGAGTGTTGGCACTTTCTCAATAGAAATATTTCGACTCTTAGGGCAAAATTATTTCAAGACTCCCTCCAGACTCTGCCACATCAACTTTTTTACTTTTAAGACTTACATCAAGACTCTTTACATTTTCATACTTTATCCCCAAGACTCCAACAAAAACGCTCTTTATTCTTTTAAAAAAATTGAAAATGATATAAAAAATATTTTTTCCATTTGTATTTTATACTCTTTCAATAATTACATGATACTAATTTGGAGTACTAATACATGTAATTTTTTTAATTACATATTTATTTATTTATATTTATTTTTTAATTTGTTTAATTTTTTACATATTTAATTTATTTATTTTAATTTATTTTAATTTATTTAATTTATTTATTTTAAAATAATTTTTTTATTTTATTTTAATTTATTTTAATTTATATAATTTAATTTTAATTTGTTTATTTTAATTTTTTAAAATTACATATTTATTTATTTTTTACATATTTTTTAAAATATTTATTTAATTACATGTACTAATACATGACATATTTATTTATTTTTTAATTAAAAATGTCAAATTTGTTTTTTTTTAAAAAAATAAAAAGACCCAATCGAAATTGGACAAGTGTCCAACAAGAGTCTTGAGTTGACTCAAGACTCCATAGAATCTTGAGCAAGATTATTGCATGAGACCTACAAAAATCTTTAATCAAGAGTCCCTCCAAAACTTGCAATAATCTTGCCCTTAGACTAAGACACGGGTTGCACGAAATTTTGCTTTTGAGATACAACAAAGTTCAAAGAAAATTGCGCTTAGAACAATAATCTTTCAATGAGCAAAAGCCTAGATGTGATAGTGTTTTTTATGATGATGATAAATTGATAATCAAGAAGAGTAAATAATACTTCTAATAAACGTGAAAACAAGAAGTATTTCCTTTATTATTCTAACTTGTTAACTTGTTCAACACATCCTTCACAGTTAACTGCAGTGATGCTGCAGTAATAATAATAAGTTAATAACACCGTAATACTCATGGAGTTTGTTCTGTTTTTGTAGGTTCAAATCTTTATTTTTCAATGCTATATATACACTTAGGCAAATTATTTTATATTTTGTTTGATTATTTATTACACCATAACCACYTAAATAAATCAAACAAACTTGTTTTAATATCGTACACTATATAATTTCCGACAATTCTTCCCCCATTTAGTGTATCAAGTCAAATAAAATTAACATCAAAGTCATCATCATCAACACGAACAATCTTATGCATAAATGAAAGTGTATCGAGACTTGAACTTCCAGCTAGTATAATACACATTCCACGAAATCGTATCCAATTGGTGATGATTAATGCTGGAACCATTTTCAATACATAATGACAACTTGAAGATATTATACGCACAAGATTAGGTACTAGAACTCATTATTCCGACACTTTAATTTAGTGGGTCATGTGTCCATATTTATTCATAAGTGCATCAAAGCTTTCCCCAACAGCTTCTTGAAGCGGCCAAACCTCGCACTCATATAGGCTTATTCTTTGTTCAACATGTTACTATGACTTTAGCACAACCATTAGATACCGCCTCATGTACGTCACAAGAGGAACATCACCTTGGATAATTAAACATTTCCGCAATCATCAAGTAAGAGGTTTAATCTCGTTGAACTTGAGACCTAACGTCTTATTAGGTGTCAAGTTGAGATCCCCTTAATTTAATTAGCGTAGGGCTGCAATCCAATTCCGATTGCCATCCTCTCAACCGAATCCTTAGTCAAAGCTTTAGTAAAACAATCTGCTAGATTCATATTTGTGCGCACATAGTCAACCGTGATCACGCTTTCCTTTATTAAACCTTGTATATAGCTATGTCTAACACCAATGTGTCTAGACTTACCATTATATACTTGACTATATGCATTCGCCAAATCCGCATCGCTATCACAATGAATCGCAATTGGTGATATTGACTTTGTCAACAAAGGTATCTCAAACATGAGATAACTTAGCCATTAGGCCTCCTTATCGGCCGAATGCAGTGCTATGAACTCCGATACCATAGTGGAGTCCGCAATGCAAGTTTGCTTCTTTGAAGCCCAAGAGATTGCACCACCTCCTAAGAGAAACACCCACCCACTTGTAGATGAATGATCTTCTCTATTAGAAATCCAATTTGCATTAGAAAATCTTTCTAAAACCGAAGGCCTTCCACTGCTATTGGATAAACCAAAGTCTTTGGTTCTCCTTAAATATTTTATCACACGACGAATAGCTAGCGACTGTTCCATACTAGGATTACAAGTATATCTACTAAGTCGATGAAACGTCAAAATCGACAAAACATCAAAACCCACGAAAGTTTCAGTACTAAATACAGAGTACAAAGTGTAGTGCCTCCTACCATTGATACAGATTTTGACGTTTCGTCGATTTGTTGTTCACGGACTCAAAAGTCCCCCGTATACACTCATTTGTGCCCCAAATCTTCCTTGGTTTCATCATATTATCATAAAATCATATGGTAAAAATTTCGTCAATTTTTCGGAAAATTGTCCAGAAACATCATTTCAGTGATATACAATCCACATTTTTCAGTAAAAAAATGATGTCTCGGTAAATCCTCTCTATTTTTCCCAGAATTTTTTCCACACCTTCATGGTGACGAGGGATGAGTCCTACGAATGTTTCGGCACCAAATACAAAGTTTAGTGCCTCTTACCATGGGTTTTTACGTTTCGTCATTTTATCGTTTGTAGACTCAAAAGTCCACCGTATGGACTCATTTGGCCCCCAAATCTCCCTTGAACCCATCATATTATCATATGAATTTATGGTAAAAAAATCGGCAATTTTTCTGAAAATTGTCCGGATAGCTCATTTCAATGATGTATAATCCACATTTTCGGCCAAAAAATGACATCTCAGCGACCCGACTCAAATTTTTCCGCAATTTGTGTCACGCCTTCATGGTCATGAGAAATGAATATTTCAACAGTTCAGTACCCAAATACTAAGCATACTGCCTCCTACGAGTGTTTCGACATTTTCTCGTTTTTTCTTTAACGGAGTCAAAAGTCCCCCGTATGAACTCATATGGCCATCTCCCTTGGACCTATCATATTATCATATGAATCCACGGTAAAAATTTTGGCAATTTTTCAAAAAATATTTCAACAGTTCAGTACCCAACAGTTTTGTACCCACGGTCACGGTCATGAATATTTCAACAGTTCAGTACCCAACAGTTTTGTACCCACCTTCACGGTCATGAACCCACGGTCATGAATATTTCAACAGTTCAATACCCAAATACTAAGCATACTGCCTCCTACGAGTGTTTCGACATTTTCTCGTTTTTTCTTTAACGAAGTCAAAAGTCCCCCGTATGGACTCAATTGGCCCCCAAATCTGCCTTGGACCCATCATATTATCATATGAACCCATGGTAAAGATTTCGACAATTTTTCCAAAATTGTTCGGAGACCTCATTTCAGTGATGTATAACCCACGTTTTTCGGCCAAAAAATGACATATGGGCGATCCCGATTGAATTTTTCCAGAATTTCTGTCACACTTTCTCGGTCATGAGAAATGACTATTCCAATAGTTTCTACCCAAATACTAAGCGTACTGCCTCCTACGAGTGTTTCGACGTTTTCTCGTTTTTTCTTTAATGGACTCCAAAGTCCCCCGTATGGACTCATTTGGCCTCCAAATCACCCTTGAACCCATCATATTATCATATGAACCCACGATAAAAATTTCGGCACTATTTTTGAAAATATTTCGGAGATCTCATTTCACTGATGTATAATCTACGTTTTTTGGCCAAAAAATGATATCTCGGCGACCCGGTTCGAATTTCTCTGGAATTTTTGACGCACCCTCACGGTCATGAGAAATGACTATTCCAACAGTTTTGTAAGCAAGAACAAAGCGTACTGCCTCCTATAAGTGTTTCGACGTTTTCTCCTTTTTTTTATAACGGACTATAAAGGCCCCAGTATGGAGTAATTTGGCCCCCAAATCTCCCTTGAATTGGAGCCATCATATTATCATATGAATCCACAATAAAAATTTTGGCAACTTTTCCGAAATTGTTCGAAGACCTCATTTCTGTGACGTATCATCCACGTTTTTCGGCTAAAAAATGACATTTCGACTACGCGACTCAAATTTTTCCAGAATTTCTGTCACACCTTCACGGTCAAGCTAAGAGATATGACTATTCAAACAATTTTTGTACCCAAATTTTAAGCGTACTGCCTGTTTCGACGTGTTTTTCCTTTTTTCTTTAACGGACTCCAAAGCCCCCATATAGACTCATTTGGCCCCCAAAACTTACTTGGACCCATCATATTATCATATATAATCTACGTTTTTCGGCCAAAAAATGACACATCGACGACCCTGCTCGAATTTGTTCGGAATTTTCGTCACACCTTCACGGTCATGAGAAATGACTATTTTAACAGTTCTGTACCCAAATACTAAGTGTACTGCCTACCACGAGTGTTTGGACGTTTTCTCGTATTTTCTTTAACGTACTCCATAGTCCCCCGTATGGTCTCATTTGGCCCCCGAATCTCCCTAGGACTCATCTTATTATCATATGAACCCATGGTAAATATTTCGATAATTTTTTCCGAAAATTTTCCGAAGACTTCCTTTCAGTGATTTTTTCGGCCTAAAAATGACATCTCTGCGACACGGCTCGAATTTGTCCGGAATTTTTGTCACACCTTCACGGTCATGAGAAGTGACTATTCCAACAGTTTTTGTACCCAAATACCAAGCATAATGTCCCCTACGAGTGTTTTGATATTTTCTCGTTTTTTCTTTAACGGACTCAAATGTTTCCCGTATGGACTCATTTGGCCCCAAAATCTTCCTTGGACCCATTATACTATCATATGAATCCATGGTAAAAATTTCGGGAATTCTTCCGAAAGATTGTCCGGAGACCACATTTCAGTGATGTATATTCCACTTTTTCGACCAAAAAATGACATCTCGACGATCCGGCATGAATTTGTCCGAAATTTCTGTCACACCTTCATGGTCATGTGAAAAGATTATTCCAACAGATTTGTACCCAAATTACTAAGCATATTGCCTCCTACGAGTGTTTCGACGTTCTCTCGTTTTTTCTTTAACAGACTCATTTGGCCCCCAAATCTTCCTTAGACCCGTTATATTATCATATAAAACCATGGTTAAAATTTTGACAATTTTTCTGAAAATTGTCCGGAAACCTCATTTTAGTGATGTATAATCAACTTTTTTCGGGAAAATGACACCTCGACGACCCGACTCGAATTTATTTGGAATCTATGTCACACCTTCACGGTCATGAGAAATGAGTATTCCAACAGTTTTGTACCCATATACTAAGCATACTGCCTCATGCGAGTGTTTCGACATTTTCTCGTTTTTTCTTTAACTGACTTAAAAGTCCCCCGTATGGACTCGTTTGGCCCCCAAATTAAAATATTCAATTCCTTGGACATATCATATTATCATATGAACCCATGGTAAAAATTTCGGCAATTTTTTCAAAAATTGTCTGGAGACCTCATTTCAGTGATGTATAATCCACTTTTTCGGCCAAAAAATGACATCTTGGCGACCTGCTCGAATTTGTCCGAAATTTCTGTCACACTTTCACGGTCATGAGAATGACTATTCCAACAGTTTTGTACCCAAATACTAAGCGTACTGCCTCCTACAAGTGTCGACATTTTCTTGTATTTTTTCCTCATCATTGCAAGTTCTCTTAATTAAGTTTTTTAATTTGTAATTTTGGAATACTATAAATACAGAATTAGTGAAATGAGTTAGCTTTCAAGCTTCCAAAASATAAATTCCATCTCAAATACTTAGTTTATATCGAAAATGGAAAGTTTTCATGTCAACTTCTTCGTCAAGTTATTTTGCCCTCTACTTTGTTAAATAATAACTTTTTTTCGGGCGGATAATTTTTTTATCCAATGTCCTTTTGAAGTACTTTTGTTGACCCTATGTTTTGATGATGACATAATAAACCAAAGAAGGCAAACATTTTAATCTTGTTTTCTAAGTGTGTTAAGGTCATGATTAATTGTGGAGAAATTGTTGAAGGAGTATTTGACAAGTGCAAAGAATCATGTCAGACAAACAAGGAAGCAAGTCAAGAGTATTGCAGATCAATCAAGTAGCATGAGTTTGTTATTAGTTTGATTTGTTAAAGGAATTTGGGAATGGAACAAGTTCTAATATGAAAGGAACTAGGTTTAATGATAATAATATAATAACGATTTCCTTGAACGAGTCGTATGAACGAGTTCCTTTGGAACGAGTCCTATGAACGAGTTGGAAACTAATTATATTATTTATCTCCACTACGTAATAAGTATTTAATTGTGAGATTTAAAATTGATTAGTTAAAGATAAAATTGTTTATGAGTTTAATATAATTTATCTTTACAAAGATTTATCAGAGATATTTATTTTAATGTTTTGGAAATATCTTAAAACAAATTAATAAATTCCCACTTTCTATCTACTGCCATAACTGGAATGGATAGAAGTTGAACTTAGTTGGTGATTTCGGAACACTGTAATGTTGTTATGGATCATGGACTAAGTTCAAACATATAGGTGTTAGTGGATCATGATACGTGATGGAGTGGTGACCACATTGATATTGGAGAAAAAGATTTGAAACTATAAAATCACTTAAGTGTTTTGAAAATCGAACATCTGACTAAAAGCAATTCATTGAGAGCGCTAAACAAATTTCTAAATCCTAATCTAATCATTTGTTCCTTGTTCCTAAACCAATTCCCATCTAAGAGTTTAAACATTCTGTAAGTTTGGTTTTGGTAAGGGATTTGAGTGAATTTCCTGTAATCAAGCTTTGAGTGAAGCTTGAAGAGTATGAGTTAGACTTTGAGTTAAGCCTGTGAGAGAGAAGAGAAACTTCTGTGAAGTCAGTGAGTTTCAACAGTTAGAGGGAATTGTTGATTGGAACTAACTTGATTCTGAGTGAACTCAGTGGCCGATCATATAGGATTGTAACAGAGTTTGTTTGCATATTAGTGAAAAGAGTTTGAGTTAAATCCCTAGTGGTCGAGGTTTTTTCTTCCTGATTGGGCCAGGAATTTTCCTCGTGCAAATCTCTTGTCTCTCCATGTTCCTTTACAGTTAAATTTATTCCGCAAAATTTAATAGAACTCAGTACTACAATTCACCCCCCTCTGTGTATCCATTCGAGTCACAACTTTCTGTATAACAAATAAAAAAATAAGGGTCGATATATAAATGAATATTATACCCCACAAACAGGCCGTCCTGAGTATTTTGGGCTCGGGCGAACTCTGAAATATGGCCCTAACAATAATTAAAATCAACATTTTTTAATAAAATTATTACAATAAACGCATTGATATTATTACAATTCAAATTATATTAAACAACATGATTTATTTGAAAACTTGTCTCGTGCATTTCTTGAAGCAAAATCACTAATAATATGGTCAATGCTATTTTTTCTAACCTATTTTTCTCAATACTTAACATTGCAACACCGTTCAATTTCTGTACTTGTTGACTCAAATAAATCAGTTTCATCCAAAATTCCAAATACATCCTGACATCCACATTACATCCAAATAAATAACACAATACATCCAAAATAAAAAATAAAAAAAACAGATTCAAGCAATTGAACCAAATAATGTAAAGATAAGTTCTTATCAATCGACTTAATCGTATTACTGTATTAGTGTATTGTATTATTTAACATCTAATTCATCAATCAACATGCACTTTAAGTCTTTAACAATAATCAATTATTCATCAATGACACAAGTGATTCTAAACAGCAAAGTGCAAAACCCCAATGAACTTAAGAATTGAATATTCAACTAAAACAATTATAATTTATAACAGTAATAAACCCAAAAAAATCGAATAAACAAAATTTATAATACTGAAAAATTGATTGTCTTTATTAATTGTGATTTGTGAACTTTTTTAATGAATTGTGATTTGATGAACTTTGTGTTTCTTTTTCTAATTGTGAATAACATAGGATTTTTGGAAATTTTTGGAGAAAGAAAAAAAATTGAACGACATTTCACAATTGAAGATAAAAATAGATTATTTGATTTAGGAATTTAATTTAAAATGATATTTCCTAAAATCTACTTTGAGTGATTAGCTGAATGCGATGCTGGAATTGAATTACTAAAGTCTGAAAGTCTGAACTTCACTGGAACGTAGAACGAAAGCAATTATAACTAATTTTTTACATAACGCAGCTTTTGAATTTTTTGGACCTGGGCGGCTCTGCCACAAGTCACAACTAATTCTGGCGATCTCTTGCATTCTTCTTGTTTTAATTTTACCTTGTAAGTAGCATGCAAGATCTAGGATAGTATGCACACATCACCTAAACTTTATAATATAGTAAGGCCAATGATTTTCGCACTCCATATTACGCGACCGTTTTGGCTGTCGCAAAAAATTTAGCAACCGTCAGAACGATCGCTAAATTGAAGTGCAGAAATAATTGTGAGGTAATCAGCAATAAGTAAGTATCATGATCTAATTTAATTGGAAAGAGTTTGTTTCCGTTGTTACATATCATGCATGGATAACGTGAAGGCTCCGAGTTTGCCCCAAAGATAAGTGATGGCAAATGACGGCACTGCAGAGACCAATGACTTTTCTAATCAACATTGAGCATTGTCTGATCCTTGATGACCCATGAGCTCACACTTGAACTCAAGATACTGGTTCCAAAGCTCCTGCCCTGGCGCTAAATCTGTCGAGAAGACCAATCGGAAATTGATAAGAGATGCTGATGCTTGTGCGCCGATTTAGAAAATTCTACAACAAAACATTAAAGGTACCAAAGGCAAATCTGTGAAAAAAGTCACATTCTAAATCTGGATTCACAAGTGTGTAGTACGGACCACTCATCAAAGAATTCCCCAAGGAAAGGAAAAGGAAGGGTGTCGAAGGAGCAATCAAAGGAAAAAGGCAAAAGAGCACCAAACCTCTTTTCTAAGTGACATGAGGAAAGCTATATTGCGCTTGAAAATTTGAATCGGAGCAGAAGATGATTGCGGATCAACAGAAAGAAGAAACTGCTATCTCTCTGTGGCAAAATCTAAGAGAAACCCCATTCTGAGTAAATCATACTTCTTAAGAGACGACCTTAAAAAACTAACCTGGACAAACTTCTAAATTTGCTTATTGAAACTTGTGTGTATTACAAGAAGTTGTATAAAAGGAACAGGTTGAAAACTTATCAGTTTTAAGGAAACACAATACTTGTTAGTTCTCTAAACATAGCACTGAAAAGCTTCTTTGATTTATTTATAAAACACCATGTTAAAAGATCGTCGAAAAAGTTAAACATGAAAACTTTTATAGTGTTGAATGTCTGATTGAAATGCTTTTCCAGAAGTGAGTTCCTCCAATACTTGTCCTTCTCAACGTGCCAGATGATATTGAAAAACTAAGTAGACTTGAGTTTTGAAAAAAGAAATATTGGGAACTTGAAGAAATTGTTGTCATCAAGAATAGAACTCTCTGCCTAACGTTCTATCCTGATAGATAAATACCAGAACAAAAAATAGAGAGTCTGGGATTTAACAAAAGAAAAGACCAAAAGAAAAAATATTGATCTACCCAGCAGCAAAGTTTGCACTTTTTGTGAACAACTGGTCACTTACAATCTGATTGTCCACAAAAACAAAACTTTGATGAAAAGAACGTGACCATGTAGCAGGTCTGATGAAAAAGTTTGATTTATGTTCTACAAAAACATGAACCCACAAAAGAATGGGTCCTTACTCTAACAAGTAATTAAGTTTCTTTTGTAGGCTGAAAGTGAAAGGAACAACCTTATGTACTCGACAGGGTTGTTCTAAAGCATATGATGGAGATGAACAAGATTCTTTCACTTTCTGCCATATAATATGAACTGTACATTTGGTGATAACCTCAAGTATATAATTGTTGTTGGTAAAGTAGGTAATAACATCATTCCATAGATAATGTATTCTTATCGAGGGTTTGGACATATTTATTAACATCTCTCAGTTCTGTGACAAAGAGAACTTGTAAAATTACTAAGAAAAATGCTCTATCAACAATAACATGTAAAAGATAAGAAGGAACAGTAAAGCATTATATTGTGAACCTGGACATGTCCTAAAGAACAATCTAACTGTTTGGTGTTATTGATGATGATCCATTCTTGGCACAAGCGATTGTGGACATGCAAGTCTTTCTTTATGAACAAACTAGCTCAAAGATTTTTGTAGGTTTACCTTCAATAAATTCATCGATCATAAAGTTTGCAAGCTGTGCAAGAAAGCACGTAAGTCCTCCTTTAAGTCGAAGAAAATGGTAGTACCACACAACCATGACTACATCCATATGGATTTGTGTGGTCCAGTCCGACATCCACAGTCTACAGGTAGCATATTTTGTGATTGTGATGATTTTTCAAGTACACATGGATTATTTTAACTAGCAAAGACGAAACATTTGATATTCTTGGTTGCTAAAAGACTCAAAGGTTAGTGGTTTTAATATAACATTTGAGATCTGACCATGGAACAGATCGGACTCCAAATTTGTGAATTTAGTCTAGATCATAACTTCTCGGCCCCAAATGAACACCTCACAAACGGATTTGAGAGAGAATAGACCTTGGAAACATGTCATAACAATTTATTCCATGGACTTCCAAAAACTTTTGCAGAGCTGTGAGCACGCCTGCTATATCATGAATAGACATGATCAGACCAATCACAAACAAGACCCTTATGAGCTCATATAAGGGAGAAAACCAAATATCTCTTACTTTCGAACTTTTGATGAATGTTTTTCATAACAATGAAAAAACAATTTAGTGAGTTGATGATCGTAGTTGATGAGCAGTATTCTTAGATAGCTCCTCACAGCAAGCTTATAATTATTATACAAAGAACAAGTGTGTTGAAGAAAGGTTCATGTTATTTTGATGAGACTGACATATTGCAAGTTCCAAATCCAGAAAGGATGATTTGAGATTGTTGACAAGTTCCTATGAACAAATCAAGACCATGATGATGAATATGCAGTCGTAAAAAGCAATGAAAAAGTCCCAATGAGCCAGATCACAACTCAGAGTCAAGTCCTCAACATTTTGGGAACTAGCTCACATAGAAGATGAGGATCTCAGAAAAAAGAAGTTCAAGAAACTCATGAGGTTGGAGATCTTCACAGAAAAGAATTCCAACTAAGGAGTTCCAACCAAACCAGGAAGCACCAAACTCTCATCCAATGGACCTGATCCTCAACATTAGAAGGAACTCAAACTAATCTCAATATGTAAAACTTCTGTGCATTCATGCGTTCCTGTCACCATTGAGCGTAGAATCATACAAGAAGCCTTGAAAGCAAGTTGGATTGTTGCGATGCAAGATGAACTAACCAGTGAAAGAAACAAGTATGCACCTTGAACCTAAAACCACTCCCAGAAGTCATTGGACTCAAATGGTGTTTAGGAACAAGCTGATGAGTATGAACGATCGTCAGAACAATGCAAGTTTGTGTGTCAAAGCTATACCAACAAGAAAGTATTGATTTCGATGAAACTTTGCACCTGTGCTAGATAGAAGCAATCTTATTTTAATTGCATTTGCAGCTTTCATGGATTTCGTGTACCAAAGACGTCAAATTGCTTTTCTAAATGATTTTGAATGAAGACATCTATGTGGAACACCACCTGTTTGAAAAATCCAGACTTCCCTAACCATGTTTACAAGCTTGAAAGGCTCTATATGGTTGAAACAGCTCCGCGAGCATGGTAAATGTTCAAATTTCTTCTATCTAACAGTTCATCAGAGTAAGGTACAGACCTGTTCCTTAAGTCAAAAGATCTATTTTATTGTTCAAATATATGTTGATTATAATCTTGGAGCAACTAAAGAATCTCTATGTAAGGAGTTTGCCGATCTCATGGCAGTGAATTCGAAATGAGTATGATGGAAAATTAAACTTTTTTCGGTTTACAAATCAAACAAACAAAAAGTATAATGATCCATCAACAAAATTTGGAGAAACTTCTCAAGAATATGGTTTGAACACTCAAAGCAAATCACACCCCTAATTGGAACAGGAACAAGTTAGATAAGGACCCAAATGGTAAGAGTGTCAATCAAACTCATATCTATATGATTTCTTTATTATTCTAACTACTAGTAGACCAAGATATCTTTCAGTTTGTGTTTGTGCTAGCCTGTTCAATCATCCCAAGAATCTCATATGCTGTCAAAAGAATCTTGATGTATTTAAGGTGTGATGATCTATGTTGTTCATCCTCAAGTACACTTTCGATCTCAAACTTTCTGATGCCATTTGATGCAGATTTAGTAATCCAAGAGCACATCTGTTTTACAGTCCTAGGCCATTTTGGTATAGATTCAAAAACCAAACACTGTTGCACTTTCTACAGCAGAAGCTGATATGTTGCACCGCTGCTGTTGTGTCTCAAAATACTGTGATCAAGCAACAGTACCGTGATTTGGTATTAAATTTGAATGTGTGCCAATTTACTATGACAATACTAGTGCAAATTTGCATATCTAAAATCCAGTCATTCTTAGAGTAAAGCATATCACATTGCATCACTATTCTTAAAATAATGTGGAAAAAGGCTTATAAGTTAGATTTGTCAACTGAAATCAATTGCTGATATATAACCACCTTTACCAAGAGAAAAACATATAAAATGAGACTTGACTTGATTGTATTAAGAATAAGTTAATAGCCAAATATTACACGAAGCTGGATAAATAAGGAATTCGTCACAAACTTAGTTTCCTCACAAATATGAGAACAAATTAAGACCACTCCTTCTTTGTAATTACCCTTACTTGTCCAATCAAAAGGTAAAGATAGGTCTGAGATTCAAGTTGTCCAAGGTTCATATGAGTGTGACATAAGATACCTTCTAATCTTATCCTTCTTTATTTTTTTTTTTCTTTCTTGTCATTTTTTTTTATTCACATTTTTTTCCATAAATGTATATCTTTCCACATCCATATATCTTGATCCCTCCATCCAAATATCTATCATGAGAGGGATATTCATATTTAGGAATGTTTATTTTTTTGGTATTAAGTCCACCCACTTTATATTAGGTTTATCTATCCTCTTATTCACAAAAAAAAAAACCCTACAAAAATTAGTACGTATTAGTTTTATTCTTCGTCCTAAGATCTCATCATCAAATAAATCATATCATCATTTCCTTTCCCTATCATGTCATTGTCTAACCAACTTCACCATCCATATATTTCTTCACCAAACTCAAAATCCATGCCTTATCTACATCAGCCCATATTTTTTACCCACTCACTATAACTATCACATTCAATTATCCACCTCTCACTTCTGAGCTGTTACATGGACAGTTGTGACACTCCCACAATATCTACAAAATAGCATCCACTCAAAATTCAGGGGAAGAATTGATAGTGGACTAACTACATTTCAAAAAGAGATACTTGAGTAAGGGTCCAATAAGGAATATCTTTTCGACAAAAGTTCGTTAGATACAAGAACACATGCCAAAAAGTCAAATATTGTATTGTGGAACCCGTTCCAATAATAAATTTATTATTCATGTTCACCTAATCCTCTCTTGTTCCATTATATTTGTCCCAAATAAGTATATCTATCCTTGTTCTCTACTTCTGTGTCCAATGTACCCAAACTACACAATCACTATAAATCCATGGATTTGAAATTAACAAAGAGACGGCTCTCTCAGTATTTCATTTCTCTCAGTTCACAAAATTCAACAGTGTCATTATGAAAGTCGTACTAGAAAGAATAACACACCACCACAACGAAATAGCTCATGAACCCCATCATTTTTTTCACCACTTCTCATTAATGATATTTTGTATTCCTTTTTCTTTATTTATTTCTTAGTTTACATAAATATTGGACTATTTTTCTTTGTTTTTGTAGTCTGGGTAATCTACTCAATCTACTGAACAATTGGACCACAAAATTTGAATCTAAGTCTTATGCTTTAATTTCTTTTAGGCTTGGTGCTATATACTAATCATGCGGGTTGATATTACTTGAGTTTCTTCAAAACTACCCTATGTGTCTGTGATCTGTGATACTGCTTTTTTTTATAATGACAATAAGGGAAATATTACGGGCAAAGGCTAACTTACTACCATAGGGGATTAGCCAATTAAAATAATGAAAGCGTGTCTTGTTCGGTGAGGCATTATATTATTATTTCACGTCTATCTATTCTTTCTTGAGATTTTACTTTAATTTTGTATACCCTAGTTTGTCCTTTGGTTGATCATCCATAAAATGAGGGAAATGTGTGATCCCTCATGTTTATATGAATACATAATAAACAAAGAAGGAAACATTTAATCTTTTTCTAAGTGTGTTAATTCATGATAATGTGTGATGAAATTGTTGAAGAGTGATTCGACAGGCAAAGGAGATCAATGTCATGACAAACAAGGAAGCAGTCAGATATCATACTAATCAAGAGCATGATTTTTATTATTTTATTTTTTAAGGCATTGATGGAACAAGTACAATATGAAAGAACAATTAATATGATAAATATAAAACGAGTTCTTTGACTCTATGAACGAGTTCCTTCTGGAACGATCCTATGACACGAATTGCAACAGTTATTATTCTATCTCCACTTCCAAATAAGTATAATTGGGAGTTTAAATGATAGTTTAAGATAAAATTTTGATATATTAAATATAATTTATCTACAAGATTTATCAGAATATTATTTTAAATATTTTGAAGATCTTAAACAAATAATTAAATTCCCTTTTACTACTGCCAACGTGAATGATAGACGTTGAACTTAGTTGTGATAGAAACTGTTAAGTGTTTTATGGAAGACAAGTTCAACACTATAGTAGTGGATCATGAGATACGATGGGTGGTGGACACAAAGATATCTTAAGAAAAAATTTTGAAAACTATAAAATCACGCTTAAGTGTTGAAACTCGAACATCTGACTAAAACAATTCATGAGAGCGTAAACAAATTTCTAGCAATCCTCATCTATCATTCCTTGTTCTAACCAGCTCTATAGATTTACCTCTTAAGTTTGTTTTGTAAAGTGAATTTGAGATTTCTGTAATCAAGCTTTAGTGAAGCTTGAGGATTGGATTGGTAGAGCCTGGAGAGAGAAAAGAAGACTCGTGATCAGTGAGTTCAACTTAGAGGAACTGTTGATTGGAACTTGAGTTCACTGGCGTGAACTCAGTGCCCGATATAAGATGTAACAAGTTGTTTCTTTATTTGAAATAGTTGAGTTAAAAATCCTCTGTCAGTTTTCTCCTATTGGGCCAAACTTTCCTCGTGCAAATCTCTTGTCTTCCATGTTCTTACAGTTTAAATTTTTATCCCAAAAATTTAATGGAACTCTAGTACTACAATCACCCCCCCCCTTGTTAGTTCCATTCGATCAACACTTTCATTTATAACAAAAAAAAAAATAAAGGCTCATATATAAAATGACTATTTTACCCCACACAGCCGTTCCTGCGATATTTGGGCTCGGCGAAACCTGAATATGGGCCCAACCAATAATTAAAATCAAACACCCCAAAAACCCCTTTTTATAACATATTACACAAAGCTGAAATTTTTACAATTTCAAAATTATTTAAGCATACATGAATTTATTAAACATCTCCAGCTTCTTAAGCAAAATCTAAACTAGTGTCAACGTCTATTTTACCTATTTTTCTCATACTTAACTTGCAACACCTTCAATCTTTCTGTACATTGTTCCTAAATTATCAGTTCATCAACAAATTCCGAAATACACCTGATCGATCCACATACATCCAAATAAATACACAAACTACATCCAAATAAAAATAAAAATACAAAAAAACAGTTCAAGCAATAACCAAATTAATTGTACTGACTAAAGTTACAGTCTATATCTAATATCGTATTACTTATGTGATTGCATTATTTAGACACTGATCACTCAATCAACATCACTTTAATCTTTAACAATAAATCAATTTCATCAGACAACAAGTCTCAAACAGCAAAGTGCAAAACCCAATTAACTTAAAAATTAATATTCAACTCATCACAATAAATTTATAACATAATAACACCCAAAAATCGAAAAACAAAAATAATAATACCTGAAAAATTGAGTTGTCTTTTGATTAATTGTGATTTGTGAACTTTTTTAATGAATTGTGATTTGATGAACTTTGGGTTTCTTTTTTCTAATTGTGAATAACATAGGATTTTTGGAAATTTTTTGGGAGAAAGAAAAAAAAATTGAACGACATTTCACAATTGGGAAGATAAAAGATAGATTATTTGATTTAGGAATTTAATTTGGAAAGAAGATATAATATTTCCTAAAATCTTACTTGTGAGTTGTGATTGAGCGTGAATGGCGATGCTGGGAATTGAATTACTAAAGTCTGAAAGTCTTGAACTTCTACTGGGAAGCGTAGAACGAAGGCAATTAATACTAATTTTTTTTTTTTTTACATAAACGCAGCGTTTTGAATTTTTTTGGACCCTGGGCGCGGGCTCTGCCCACAAGTCACAACTAATTCCGGCGAATCTCTTGCATTCTTCTTGTTTTAATTTTACCTTGGTAAGGTAGCATGCATGATCTAGGGATAGTATGCACACATTATTACCTAAACTTTAATAATAATAAGTAAGGCCAATGATTTTCGCACTCCATATTAGCGACCGTTTTGGCTGTCGCAAAAAATTTAGCAACCGTCAGAACGATCGCTAAATTGAAGTGCAGAAATAATTGTGGAGTGCGGTAATCAGCAATAAGTAAGTATCATGATCTAATTTAATTGGAAAGAGTTTTGT
>SNQN01011617.1:0-18385 GCA_008642245.1 Bassia scoparia | reverse complement strand
GCCATTTAAATCACGGAGCAAATATTAAAGAGAACAGCGCGAGCTTCATATAAGAATGACTATGCATAACTGAGAGCGTGGCTCTAAGAGAGTCCAAGGTATGTACTCACCACACTTAAAGTCAGCTCCCAGTAATATTACTGAAATATTAATCTATCTGTTAATTACTACTTAAGCTTTGGAGAGGTTTTTAAACGTACTCGGGGAAAACCTCGAGGTAACACTATTTTTTCCTAGTTTTACAGGCCGATTCAAAGGAAAAGCAACAGTCCAATCTAAGTTTTTCCTTCATTTCAAGCAAGATCCACTTACGATAATCGTTCACGCGAAACAGTTGTGTAAAGTAAAGATGTCACGAGTAATTTAGGAGTTAAAAGTTAAGACAAAATGGAGTAACTCAAGAAACTTATTACGAGTTATCACGCATAGTTGAAGTCTTTAATACACAACGAGCCAACTCGACCCAAAAAGTCATTTAACCAGTGACCCAACTTCGAAGAAGAAAACAGCCCACGCAACGCATTGCAAAATTATTCACGCAAAATGCCCCCATCCTCCTCCTGCAGGGCCTGGGTTTCTTTTGGCTGCGCTGTCTGGGTTAGCGCCACGTCGCCAACCCAATAAGCATCAACCGGCAGCAATCCAATCTGATGACATACCTCCCCTGCAAACCCCACTAGGAACTGAAACAAGAGTATCATCGGTTCCAACTCTCTTTGTCTCTTGGAACTTAAAATAAATAAAATCGGTTCTCAAACTATTTTTTTTTTTGAAATGTCATGAGTACGACCAAAATAAAGTGGTTTCTCAAACTTCCAAACCCACCAAAGTGCTTGTCTATTTTATGATTGTAGAGTTTTTTGTTCACACCTTCTCATTTTTTTTAAAAAAAAAAATACAAATAAATACTTCATTCCGTTTTTTTAGAATGTTTCATAATGGTTTTGACTACGGTAATTATTTATGGGCCCTTGTTGGTTGATCATCCAAATTATGGGAAATTAAATTTCCTAGGAAATGAAATGCATGTAGATTGTTGGTTAACAATTAAACATAGAATTCTATTTCTAGGATTTCTAATTCCTACAGAAAGGGGGAAATAATCCTTACACTATCCCCCCGAGGTAAATGAGCATTCCCCATAAGAATTACAATTTTCCTAAACAGTCCAACCAGTACAAGTTTTAGTACTTCCTGGAAATTAATTTGTTCATGGTATTGAAAATTTCCTAGGTAATATAACTTCCTATGTTTAAACCAAAACGTATACGTAAGTATTTAGAAGAGTTGAGTTGAGCTTGGGATAAAACAGTTGAATAAGTGTGGTTTAAAAAGGTTGAATTGTAAGTTAGGTTATAATGTGGTTGAGTAAATTGTGTGAACTCGTAAAATGGTTGTTTTTGTACAGGTATATATGTAGGTGTATAAGTGTGGTTGTTGGGGAAAAAGATTGGATCAGAGAATGAAAAGTTGATTTAAAAAATGAATAATGCATTAATTGATTAGTGAGGAGTGTAGATGTGATGGTAAGTGTAGTGTAGGTAAAGGATATGTGTGAGAATTAGTTTATTTTAGGGTATATTGGTGGTTGTGTTAAACATACAGTTATTTTAATAAAATATTCTCAAAATGAATTAATGACTTAGCTCCGCAAGCTTTGTAGGAAAGTGATACCAGGGTAGTTAATAGGAGTGTGGTTGTGAATTATGTCGTTCACATACGCTTGACATCTTTCTGAATCCCCTCCGCAAATTGTTTTTTTTCATCACATGGCTCATCATGAGAACTTTGATTTGTTGGGTTGAGCTTCCCTCGCATGGCTTATGAATAAAATTTGAGGTTGTTGGAAAAGAAGGTGTAAATGTCGATAGATGAGTATGTGCAAATTTAAGCTCGAAATTTAAAATAGGAACAACGTCGATCGGTGTCCGCGTTCGAAGGTGGTGATTGGTTGTGTGTCGACATCCGTCGCGAGGTTGTGTTGGTTGGTTCTCTGCTGACCAATATGATGTCGACTTGCCCTATGTCACGAGTTGTCCATTTATATATGGTGATAGATGTTTGATTTTTGGACTAAGTAAGATATAAAATGGAGGTGAGTAGGGTTGTGGGCTTTTCTGGACATCAAATGTGTTGTGGAGAGTCAGTGGTTAGTGTAACTCTCATGTAGTGTTTTTGTTGTGACAACTGTAGTCATGAGTGTGATGTGTATGGTGTATAGTATTAGGATGAGTTTAGTAGAGTTGGAAATACAGGTGTTAGTAGTGATGATTAGTTATTATTTGAGTGTGATTTATTATTGGAGTTGATATTGTATTTAAATTATTATTATTTATGTTGTTGATTGTAGGTAGTAGAGTTACTACTAATGGGTGTATTTACATTTTTTCCTTTTAAAATAGGGTGCTATACTTTTTAGGTGTACTTTTTATATTTTATTTTTTAGAAAGGGTTTTTTAGTTGTTTATATGTTTAAGTTAATTTAACTATTTTTCTGATTTATTTTTGGTAAAGGTTTTGCTGTATGTTACTATATTGTTTAGATTAAATTAAATTAGGAGGTTTTTTTTTTTTTTGTTCAAAACTAAATTTTTTTTTTTTAATGTGCAAATAATAAAGGAAATTTTTATTAGACAAAAATTTGACAATACAGCCCATGCTTCCACTCTTTAATCTGCCCACCTTCTAGGAAAGGTTGAGAGAAAGAGTGGTCTAAGAGCCAGGTCCGACATCCACTAAACCTAAAGCAAGGCATAGACCAAAACCAATTAGGCTCAAACCAACAGCCAAAGCACAGGAGAACAATAATAATCATATAAGGAGTAAAATGCCCTAGAATCAGAGATGCTATCAACATCTACAAAGCCACAACAAAAACTATATCTCTAAACACCCCGTATATGAATGTTTATACATATATGGAAAATCTTTTGATTCCTCCTGTATGCAAACTTGATAGACTGCTTCGACAACCTAACATAGGAAATTAAATCGACTTTCGGCATAGGAATTCCTGAGACATTCTGAGCAAGGGATCATCCAAGCAGCAAAGTCCTTGGGGAGATTTGCGATGGAACAGAAGTGATGTACCAAGTCAGATTTCAAAAACTATAATGAACACATACAAAAACAAATGTTGAACAGTCTCAGTAACACAACAAATTTGACATGAAAGCATCCTGCACACTAACACCCCAATTGCAGCACCTGATCTTTAGTAGATAAAGTCTATTTTGGACCTGACAAGCACGAATAAAAAGCTCATTAGGTGTAGCTTTAAATATGGTGAATTAGCGCAGCCGTTTGTCAACCAAGGAGAAGGAACCACAGGTGTGCTAAGAAGCTATAAAGATCTTTTTGAATAGAACATTTTCCCAGATGTTTCGTACTTCCTCCAACAGAATGCCAACTATGGTCCCTATACTTCACAAAACTTTGCGAGCATTCCAAGAGCATCTAGAAGTGAATAGAGCCTTATCCAGAAATCTTGCCATTTTTGAAAATTTAGTATGGCTCATATGAATCAGCCAGCCACCTATATGCACCCCCAAAGGGCTATCAACTCACCATTATTGAGGAAGAGATCCCATAAGAAATCACGAGGATATAACGTCATGTAGCTCAATCGATGCCGATCGCGATATACTTGCAAGTGCAAGAACTAAAATTTATCATTAATTCCAAATCACACTCATCCACTCTTTTTAGGTCGGACACAACGATTGAACCCAAGAAATAGGAGAATTTCTGGTGGGTTAAAAGGTGGAAAGCCTGTCCAAAGAAAAAAAAACCTTAGAACCTAGGCCCAATCTCTTTAATATCGGCCAACCTTTCTTTGGGCATATAAAAACTGAGCCGAATAAGGTCTGGATACGAAATAGAACACTCCTTAAATAACTGAAGGTCTATCACACAGCATAAGGAAAAATGTGCAGTTTAGCAGCCGCATGTATGAATTCCTAGAAGTGATCTAATCAACCAACGGCTTCAGTGGAAATAAGTTCGAGCCTTTTAGAAAGAATTTGAAAGGTATAGACCCCCTAGAAACACCAATAGACTGCTGGAAAGCAACTTCATTCTCCAAAGAACGACCCCCCCAGAATAAATTTCAGTTTTATGAAATTCAAAAATTTATTACCCTGAAATGACCAGAAGCTTTGTAGAGAACTTGGATAAAGCCCTCAAAAAAGCAGAGGTTATGGAGATAGTATCACAGCCCTAGCCATCGAGATATAAATCATATGCAGCAAACATCAACAAATGAGGGTGAAGTGCAACTTTTCACAATTTAGGATGGATATTTTGAAAATTGGGATCAGCACTGTAACTCAGCAACAACACCCTGGACCAAGATACCTTCCATCCCAATAGTGCACAATAAGAAATGGAAGATTGGATCTCCTTGCCTCAAACCTTTTCCTTAGCAGAAAAGGCTTAGAAGGCACACGAGGGACCATTAAGCGATAACGGTGTAGATTGATCTCAGTTTTGCACACCATTTAAAAGGGCAAAAACTAAGATTTTTTTAAATATAAAAAGTGTAAATTTTTTATTAATTTTTGGAAATTTTTTGTTATTTACAATAGGTTTTTTTTGTTTTAATTTTCCTTATTTTTTTTTTTCTATCAAACATTAATAATTTTGAAGTCGATTATCCTTTGAAAATTATACCTCTCCGTACATAAAATGATTATCCCTACTAAAATTAAGTAAATAGATAATTAAGAGAAATGTGATATTAAAAAAAATTAAATCTTGGAAAGAATAACAAACTAAACTTATTGGATTAAAAAAATGTCAATTTGCTGATTGAACATTTGTGATATATATTATTATTTTTAACTTACGGAGTAAATGAATTAAGATTTTTTTTACGAATAAATGTTTTACCGAAGTAGATAAAGATTTATAGGATAATGATTCATTTTTTTCTCCGCTTATTTTTAAATAAAAAATATTTTTTTAATTGTGTTTTATTTTCAATCCTGTCATTAAATTGGGCATAAAAGATTTCTCACAAGAATTATCGACAAAATTTAGGTAGTTGTTTAAAAATAACATAGTTACATAAAATATTTAAAAATTACAGTACATTATACACCGACAACGTTCTTAACCCCCCCCCACTCAACCGCCGACCCCCACCCAATCCCTTGGCCCCTCAAGAAAAATGAAGAGAGGTTTGGGGTTGGGAATATTATACAAAAAATGTCAACAAAAGAAGATAGTACTTTGTATACAATACTGCGGAGGTACAGAACACATGTATGTAAGTGGATTTAAAAAGTGCCTTGAAGAGAAAGAACAACAAGACAAAAACAATGCATGTCTATAGCTCTTCCTGCTAGTTTTTAGTAGTAGTCTCATCACTTCTTTGAGCTGATCAAACCGGCTTTGTCGATAATCGATCCACATACATTAGCTGTTTGAAGCCTCTAAAACTACCCTTCGCTTCTCCCTAGTCTCAGACAACACCCTTTCATTCTATCCTAGAACAACCCTCGTCCTTTTCCCAAGCACTGCCACCTTCTTTTGCATCTCATACATCCCTCTCATCAAAGCCCACCTTATCACCTTACTCCTTGTTCAGCTTTGCCTCTAAACCTTCCATTACCCTTTTCTTTTCCATCACTTATCGTGTTCTTTGTCAATCCATCATCGGTTTCGTTCATGGCAAAAGCCTTAGTGGTGGCTCTTGCTTTGATGGTTTTAAAAAAACAAACTGTAAACATTGTCCAAACAACCCCCCAGTTCTTTCCCCTTCTTTGTCGCGAATCATTGGATGAATCCTCAATTGGAAACCTTAGACTAACCTTTCCCAAGAAGATTTTCTGTCTCCCTTGCACTACTAAGTGCTTATCCCCAGATCCACCGCCCTTCATGAGTTCATCATTATCATTTCAATCATCTGCTCCTATCAGAAAATGTTTGTCCCCCCTTAACAACATCGAAGTTTGTCTGATGATGATAGCATCATTTGAATAAAGTTCCTTTTTTCGAGGCCTGGATGTGTTGTTGCTCACAACGGCTCCTTGTATCCTCTAACAAAGTGCTTGGTCCCGGTCAGTGTAAAGTTGCTGTTCTGCCACTCGTAAACCTTCGTATCTTAGATATAACGTAAACTTATCCTCAAGAGAAATTTTCTCCTGAATCAACTAACGCAACTTTCAAATATCCATCTTCCCTCTTCTGGCAGCTTGAAAGAACCTCCCTTTCACTCAATTTACTGGTCCTGCCCTTAACTTGTTTAATGGGGTGACCTTCCTTTGTTGGCTTAATCCATAAATTCAATTCTTTGATCGAAACCTTGAACACTCAGCTCACTTATTTTTTCAAATTCCAGTTCGTAAGTCTCTCCGAAAACTTCTCTCATTTCAACACTGATAATATCTCTGCAGATACCCGACGCATTCTATTCTCCCTTCCACTTTGATCGTTTCTTTTGAAAAGTTCAACTATCCTCATACGTTCTCTTTCTGTATTTAAGCAGTTTCACATATCCATTCACGTTCGCCTGTAGGCTTCCTTGGTTTTCCCACTAACTCACTAATATATTTGTGCTTCAAGTTCTTTCTTGGACTCAAGTTCCTGGCTCAATGTGGCTAAATTGAGCCATCAAAGCCATATTGGTTGATTGTCATCAACTGTCCATTATCAATATTTGTTTCGGAGCAGGTCAATTCTGATCTTCTTTTATTCCTTTCGAACATACTCTCGTCCCATCTTTCATTAATTCGTCCTCTGCAACTCTTGTACTCCTGTGTTAACTTTTGCATTATCCTTGTTCCATTTCGCTTAACACCGTTCTGTTCCAAATTTGTGCCATCTAAAGTTTTTTTTCCAAAGGTCCTCTTGATTCACCTATTTCGCAGGCAAATGCAATGTCCTCTCTAAACCATGTTTGCATTTTCTCCCTTCTGAAGCTCTCTTTTGAGTTTTTTGCGTTGCTTGACTTCCTGCTTCAAGATTCACTACTTGGACAAAATGATCATCTTGAATTTCCCCTACGAGCGCTTTTCTCTTACTTAAAATATTTTGACGATCGTCTGATTTCCGCGTATCCTCTTCTTCTCCCCTCATTGAAGCTCAAAATTCACAGGAGAGACTTTCCACGCTTCAATTTTGTTCACGCATACTGATCGCTGCAAGTTCTCTCAGCAACAGAAGAGGGAGGCCAATTCTTGCTGTTCTGAACCCTCGGTGTTTTTAAATCTATCAGCATCACTTTTCTTCTAGTAAGAAAGAAATTGATTTAAGAAATTCTAACTACATTTACCTTATAGTTGGTTTCATTTGTATAATTCAACAAACTCCTTTATTTTTTAGATACTTCAGATACCAAGCCCCGCTTCTTCTCTTTCGGTCACATACAACCTTCAACAGTGCGCACCAATAAACCCTTTTTTTAGTAAAATTAAAATTTTACCGAAGTTTAGAATTACCGTCTCATTCCATATGTTTCGCTAATTTTTTTTTTTTCAAGAATTCGAGTACTGATTTTTTTTGTTTCCTGCAGTTGTTTGTTCTCTTCCTCACAGCACCCAACTTCGCGCTCCGATAACATTCTTTCTCAGACCTCATTTCCCGGTGCAAATGCTTAAGATTAAAGGATACAACTCCCGACTCTAGTTTTCTATTATCAGACTGAAACATTCCCTCTGACTGACAACGGGCTAGCTGTTGCATCTGAAAACAAAGAATGAAATACCTCTCTTTACCTTTTTCATATTTCAAGTTTTTTTTTTTTTTCCTGCAACTCTTTGCAATGTTTTAATTTATTTCACATTGCAAGCGCTTTGCCTCGCTGCTCTCTATTGCTTCCTGATTCAGATTCTATAACTTTTATTTTTTTCGATTCCTCTGCGTACAATATTTTTATTCTGATCTGCCCTCCGAATTCTCTGAACTGGAGGGTTGGGCTGTGAAGGTAGCCTCCAATCTCCCCTGTAAGACCCTAATGCTTCTTCTTAATCTCTTTTTTCTCCATTGACAAATTTTGGGTCAGATGTCCTACTTCTGATATTGTCGTACTGATCATAACAAATTGGATACTGCTTTATTTGAAATCTTCTATCACTCACAATATAGCTCCTCTTCCGAATTCTTTCCTTTTTTTTTTTCCTCAAAAGTTGGGCCTAATTCGTCACATTTATCTCCTTCCGGTCCTTCCTGTTTGAACGTCGTTCTTTTCACCACCAACACTCTTTCACACACCTTTTCATCACAAGCTTTATAAACTTGGCAGCCGCGCTTTGGACCTTAATTAACCTTGCTTTGGGCTTGGATGACCTAGTTGATTTATTGGGTTCAGATTAATTGGTTTGGGCCTTATTAGTCAATGGGTTAATACCTATACAACAACGATCAAGGAAATACGTGAACTTCGCTACATAGTACATGAATAATGAAATAAAAAATAATACTTCGTAAATAGTTATTTTATGATCTTTATTATAGAATAAGGACAAAAAAAAAAGTGAGGGTAGAATGATTAAAAAAAATGAATAGAACCACATACCACAATAGGAAATGGGATCACATACCAAATTAGCAAAAAAATTTAATATTAAAATTTGCAACATTTCAACTTTTCAAGTGTATAGTTGTATACAAGTAATACAACAACACAAGTCACACACTGTTCAGTAGCCTTTAGACCATCACATTCAAGTCATTCAACCCACCACAAAAACATTAAATTTTTTAGAGATAAAATAAAGTAATAAACGTTGTATGTAGACTAATACTCCGTACTAGAAATACAAAATAAAATTAAGATTAAATTATAAAAAGAGTGAGAAATATTACAATTCACTAGAGCTTCATTTATGGTTGCAAGAGATATTGAGATTGATTCTCATCCCATCTCTTGTGTTTCTCTAAACACCGATAAAAAAGTTTAACATTATAAAAATCTTTTTGCAATTTGTTTAGATATCACATTAAGTATAGACGTATAGTAATTTTTCCTTTTAGATGTAACTTGACTATAATTAAAAATTTCATGTTCAGATGTAAAAAATGTTCTCTGTATTTTTTTTCTTAGATTATATTTTCTTTAATTTCTCAAAATCGATTACATGATAATCTTTTATTCATTATTGTCCATTTCACGCACATTTAATTTACGCCAAAAGTTCATGTGTAGTAAATTGTGCATCTAAATGAAAACGGACGAATGATGGTTTCATCAAGTAACAATTACATATTCAATATTAATTTTGTATGTTATAAAGATCAAATACAAAGCCCTAATAAATACCCCAAAGCCAGAAGTTATTTTACCATCGTTTAACACGGTCACCTAATTTCAACCGTGTTAGATGAGTTATCCATGCCGCCGCTTGCCAGCTAAACACAAAAAAATCCAATGGCATATTACGTAATAACGCCGAATATTAGGGGTCGTTTTAGTCCAATCGACCTTCTCAAAGATTCCGTCTCCTGGTGCAATAATAATACTGTAAGAATAATTAATATAAATTTGGTTCTGTAATTGTAAAGATCAGAATGGTTGACGAGTCATTTTAAAACTTTTTAATTTTTCATTAGGCTCCAAATCAGCAAATCCTCTTTTGCAAAAATTCATCATCCCGCTTTTCTCTCTCATACTTCTCTCTCTCACTTTCTCTCTCTCTTAGTGGTTCAATTTGTGCTGCTGAAGAAGCACAGTTTGAGCTTCTCTCCTTTGTTCAGGTAACCTTCATTTTATTTTTTGATTTTCGTCGAAGATTTAATTCGTTTAGCTTTGATTTTTAGATTTAGGTGATTTGTGTTGAATTTTGATCGAATTTCTTCGTTTGATCAATTATTGATTTGAATTGCTTTGCGTTATCAACTTAATCTTGTTGAAGTTATGAAAACTTTTTTTGCATGCTTTTTTTCTTCTTTTATTTTGACTTTTCTTGCTCACTGAAGTTGCTCTGCTTAGGTGGAAATAATTGAGTTCCCTTTTCTTTTTTCTGTCATCTTTTTTTTCTCGAAGAATTCATCAGTTTTTTCGATCTCGGATTCTCAGAATCACGATTCATAAATTTTCTTAGGCTTCTTCAATCTTTTGAGCGAAATTCTGACTGTTGCACAATTTTTGAACTGGAATGTTCTGGAATTGCAGGCGTGTGAAGTGTGAACTCATTGATTTCTGGAATTCAGCTGATCTTCGTATCAGGTGACTTTGATTTCTGATCATCTACAATTTGTGTTTGATCTCGATTATTTTGATTGATCATATTGTTACGAATTCTGATAGATTATGAGAATTACTGATTAATATCTGATTAATTAATTTTCATGAGCTGAGGTTACGTAGTGAAATTGAGATGCTGTTTAATTTTAGCAAACTGTAATAATTTCTCCGAATTTAATGCAAGATAGATGTAAAACTTCATGTGTGAGTGTTACCGTATAATAGTACAGTATGTTTGGTCTATAATAACAATCACCGTCTCGAAACTGCGTTGAGACGAGAGTAGAGATAAATAAAATAATACAAAAAGAACAACTCACTTTTGTCATGTTCAAGCTGTTTTCATGGAGTACTAAGTTTATTGATTGATTCGCTATTTATGTTAAATTACGTGGCACCACATGATGTTTTCATATACTACTCCTTGCTAATTATTTGGATTACAATATGCAGAAATGTTGGGCGATTGAAAAGGATTTTTGATTCCGTAAAAATATTTTATGATGGCAAAAAATCATTTGCTGATGAGATTTTTTTATACGTGTCTTTGAAAGTGCGTTTGTATGTCAGCTGTTTTATTTGTTGGCTTATTTTAATGATTTAGTCATCTACTTTAATTTTTATCATATGTTACGAGTTCAGTACGATTTTGTTTGTTTTCAGTAGGATTATATGGTTTGTTTTGTAGATTTCAAATTTTGTTTGTTATTTAGTACGAAGATATATTTAAACTACACCAAAAGACACATAGAATAGATGTTCGAGGAAAAGGTTTTGTGGTGGTGGAATCAAACTTGCATGTTGTTGTATTTGCCGATTAAACGTTGATCTTCACCAAATTTTAGTGATGTTTATGATGGTTCATAAAAAGTTGCAAGATTTGGGGAAATGGTAACTAATCTTTGTCTTAATTCATGGCTTCAAATGCATGTTTGTCTATATTATATTTTTAATTCCGTATTTAAAAGTTAGAAAATTTACATATTACATTCATGGCTTCAAATGCATGTTTGTCTATTATATTTTTTAATTCCTTATTTAAAGTTAGAAAATTTACATATTTGGAAACTAAGCAATGTGTCAAATCAAATGAAGTATCTGATCATGATGTGTAATGTGGTTAGTTAATTACTAATTGAAAATAATGATCGAAGTGTAGAACTTTAATCTCAAAAAGGTAAACATTGCAAATCATTTGAGACTAAGGGAAGTAAATGAGTATCGCGGAACAAGAGAATTCGTTTTGGTTCACTTAAGCTTTTGATTTGAG
Source organism: Bassia scoparia (assembly GCA_008642245.1). Lineage (NCBI taxonomy): Eukaryota > Viridiplantae > Streptophyta > Magnoliopsida > Caryophyllales > Amaranthaceae > Bassia > Bassia scoparia. The sequence continues at coordinate 6,929 of SNQN01011617.1, read as the reverse complement.
TTGTATTGATTCAAAAGTACTCCATAATAACATTTACCCTTGAAAGGTTAGAGGTGCTCATATATGTGGCCATTTCCCCTATTTGTGCTTCCATAGTAACCTAGTATAATATGCTCCGCTTTTGATGACTTTTTGATTGTGTTTGTCCTTTAATATGCTCTATTTATGTTTCATTTATTTCGATTTATACGATCTGCATAACAATGGATAAAGGACTAGTTTATAATAGAGAGTTTGGTATTATACCATTATTCTGTAAAACATAAGATTATAAGAACATAACATTGTACAGGTTTCTAAGTATGCTAATCAAATAATTTCAGTTGACCTGTGCTTGTACATGATATGAATCGCAATAAGTATGGAAGATGTCATAAGTCATAATCTGTTTCTATGGTGTAACAATACATGAGAATTATAACTAATCAGGAAATAATGAAGAATTTGACTTTCTATTTGCTTCGTTTGGTTTTTTCGCCGACTCAGCACCAGGTAGATGAAGTATGTTGTAATCCTATTTGAGGATAGCTTAAATCTAACAATCTAAGTACATATGTTCATAATCCAAAAGCTGATAAMGTGGCYWTTTCTAGTATATGGAAATATACAATATGTAATCCACAATCTGTCTTTATCCAAAATAAATCCTATATATTCTATTTGCAGCTGACAGTYGTAAATTTTGACAATTTTTTTGTCCAACCCAGGTACTGAATCTTCCCTGTCGTGAGTGTTCCCAGATGTATAGAAGCTGAAAGATATATTGAGGTGATAAGAAAATCAAAATGACAAAGAAGAGGCACCACATCAAAAAATCAATAAAAAACTTCTTCGAGAAGCATACTGATCCTGATCAACATGAGAAAATGAAAGAAACCAGAAAAGGTATGCACCTTGATCATGCAAAACTGTACATCAAACTGCTAGAGGATCAAGTTTCTTCCAATACCCCCCATTTTTTTGGCGGTATACGCGTAATTTGTAGATTTAATCTGCACACTCTGGGCATTAGAGCTTCATTATCCCATGAAGAGAGTTCATTCTATAAATATGTTCTGCAAACAAGAGAGGTTTAAGCTGAAATTCCAAGAAAGGTTCAATATCTCTTTCCTTGAGAAAAGAAGTTTCCATTATCCATCTCTCTGTAAGTGGATGCATCATTAAGGAAATTGTCACATTGGAAAGAGTAGAGTAGTTATGCCTATTTCTTGAAAGATAATAAGTGGAGATTATAGCAGATAACCAATCCTTCCCTTGATCAAATCAAGAAACCTCTTTAAATGTTTTGATCATATCAATCAATTCCTATACTAACCATTCTTGTGTGTTGCAGATATGGAGGAAAAGAAGAAGAAGCTACTGGACCTGGTTGGAAACAGGGAAGAAAATGATAATTCAAAAGGGCCCCTCTCTGAACTTATTGAGGACTTCCACAAACAGTARGAATCACTCTTTTCTCACTATGACAATCTTACTGGAAAATTGAAGGAGAAGGTTGGCAAGCCTCAGCAAGAGAAAGAGAAATTATCTTCCTCAGAGTCAGAGTCTGATTCTGATTCTGATCATTCCTCCAAGGGAAATGGTAGCAAAAATGGAAAAGATGAAGTTGCTGATCTGAAGAATCAATTGGCAGCGTTGAACAATGAGAAAATCACTCTCGAATCAGAGTACAAGGCAGTAAATTCCAAGCTACAAGATTCAGACAGAACAGCCGAAGATTTAAAAGCAGAGGTCCAAAGACTGGATTCTGAGAAATCAGAACTTCTGGCAGAGAAGGAAGAACTAAAGTCAAAATTGGAGGACTCTGCAAGGACAGAAGGTGAGCTGACTCAACAAATCGAGCAACTGACAAGAGAAAGAGATAATGTAGCCACRGAGAAAGAAGATGCCATCAAAAGACTTGAAGAAGTGAACCAAAATGTAGAAAACTTGGAAGGTCAGGTCAGTCAATTGCAGAATGAGAAAAAAGGCCTTGAGCTTGAATTGGAGACAGTTGGTCAAGACCTTTCTCAGTTAAAACTGGAACTAGACTCTTCAAAGCAGGAATCAGAGAAGTTGGAGGAGTCCATCAAAGCTGCTGAAGAGGAAAATCAATCTCTGTCTTTAAATATTTCTAAATTGTCCGATGAACTCAAGCAGGCACAGGATACTGTGGAAGAGCTGAAWGCAGAGTCAACTAACTCAAAAGAAAAGTTGGCTGAGCGGGAATCAGAATTCTCATCCCTGAGGGATTTTCATGATGCTCATGCAACTGGGGCTTCTGAGCAAATTAAGAGCTTGGAGGAACAGACAAACAGTTTGAAAGCCGAATTAGAGACATTGACAAGTGAGAAAAGAGACAGGGAAGAGCAGCTTGAGAATAAATCAGCAGAAGCCAGGCAGTTGAGCGAGCAAATGACAGAGTTAAGGGAACAAATGTCACAAGCAGAGAGCATATCAAAGGAAAGAGAAGAGCAGATTTCCTCTCTCCAGAAGAGACTTGAAGTTACTGAGATTGAGTCTYATTCTGCAATAGAAACCCTGAAAGCTCAAGTCAGTGAAATTACGCAAGAAATAGAAAAATTGGGTGCCGAGAAAAGTCAACTGGAGGAACAGATGGCTCGAAGTAGTAATGAAGCATCTGCTCAAATCACAGAATTTTGAAGATTATCAGATAGCTCCTTGGAGCAAGAACTGAAACCTTACAAGATAAGGAAAGAGAAATATGAATTTGGACTTGAGAGAAAGCTAAGGATATGTGCAGAGTATCAAGATTCAGATAGAATGTTTAAAATGAAAATTGACTAGCCCGATGCAATTTTGAAACAATTTTTCAGAGAAAAGGAACGCTGACCAAAGTTGAGCGACTTGAACAGGAGTGGAACTCTAAACAGAGTGAACCAATATGTAGCCAGCTGAGAAGAAGATGCCATCAAAGACTGGTAAGAAAGTGAACAAAATGTAGAAACTTGAAAGGTGAGGTCAATTCATTGCAGAGTGAGAAAAAAGGGTCTTGAGCTTGATTGGAGACAGTTGGTCAAGACTTCTCAGTTAAAACTGGAATTGAATCTGTTCAAAGCAGGAAACAGATAGTTGAAGGAGTCCATCAAAGCTGCTGAAGATGAAAATAATTCTCTCTTTAAATATTTCTCATTATTGTTGATGAGCTCAAGCAGGCAAGAACTGTGGAAGAGCTGAAGGCAGAGTCAAATAACTCAAAAGAAAGTTGGCTGGGCGGGAATTTAGAATTTATCTGAGGGTTTTGCATTATGCTCAGCAACTGGAGTTCTGAGCAATATAAGAATTGAGGAACAGAGCAAATACGTTGGAATGTTGATGGTTAGAGGTCTATTTTTTTTTTTTATTTTTTTTTTTTTTTTTTTTGTTTTGTTTTATTTTTTTTTTTTGTTTTTTTTTTTTTTTTTTTTTTTTTTTTTTTTTTTTTTTTTTTTTTTTTTTTTTTTTTTTTTTTTTTTTGTTTTTTTTTTTTTTTTTTTTTTTTTTTTTTTTTTTTTTTTTTTTTTTTTTTTTTTTTTTTTTTTTTTTTTTTTTTTTTTTTTTTTTTTTTTTTTTTTTTTTTTTTTTTATTTTTTTTTTTTTTTTTTTTTTTTTGTTTATTTTTTTTTTTTTTTTTTTTTTTATTTTTTTTTAATTTTTTTTTGTTTTTTTTGTATTTTTTGTTTATATTTTTTTTATTGTTATTTGTTTTTTATTTTTTTGATTTTTTTTTTTTTTTTTTTTTTATTTTTTTTTTTTTTTTTTTTTTTTTTGTTTTTGTATTTTTATTTTTTTTTTATTTTGTTTTTTTTTGAGTTTTTGTTTTTTTTTTTTTATTTTTGTTTTTTTTTTTTTTTTTTTTTTTTTTTTTTTTTTTTTTTTTCTTTTTGTTTTTTTTTTTTTTTTTTTTTTTTTTTTTTTTTTTTTTTTTTTTTTTTTTTTTTTGTTTTATTTTTATTTGTATTTATTTTTTTTTTTTTTTTTTTTTTTTATTTTATTTTTTTTTTTTTTTTTTTATTTTTGTTCTTGTTTTTTTATTTTTTATTTTTTGTTTTTGTTTTTTTTTTTCTTTTTTTTTTTTTTTTTTTTTTTTTTTTTGTTTTTTCTTTTATGTTTTTTTTTTTTTTTTTTTTTTTTTTGTTTTTTTATTTTTGTTTCTTGTTTTTTTTTTTTTTTTTTTTTTTTTTTGTTTTTTTTTTTTTTTTTTTTTTTTTTTTTTTTTTGTTTTTTTAGTTTTATTTTTTTTTTTTTTTATTTTGTTTTTTTTGTTTTTTTTAAGAGTTAAGGGCCAGAGATGTCAAACAGAGAGCATATCAAGGAAGAGAAGAGCGATGTCCTCTCTACGAGAGACTCGAAGTTACTGAGATTGAGTCTAATTCTGCAGTTGAAACCCTGAAAGCTCAAGTCGTGAATTACAAGAAATAAGAAAATTTGGGTGCTGAGAAAAAGTCAACTGGAGGAAGATGGCTCAAAGTAGTAATGAAGCATCTGCTCAAATCAAGGAATTTCAAGATCAGATCAGCTCATTGGAGCAAGAACTGAAAATTTTACAGGATAGGAAAGAGATATGAATTGGACTTGAGAGAAAAGCTGGAGGATATTGCAGAGTATCAGATTCAGATAGAAGGTTTGAATGAAAAATTGACTGCAGCGATGAACTTCTGAACAATTTTCTGAAGAAAGGAAACGTTGACAACCAGTTGAGGCACTTGAACAGGAAGTGGAAACACTAAGCAGCCAAAACAAGGAAGCACCAGCGATGCGCACAAGTGGGGCGCACAAATAAGACACACAGGGACCGATGACCTTGCTAACAGTGTTAGGTAATGACGAAATTGGTTTGTAGGCGAAGCCACTTCCAGGAGTCTTGACGAATCTGAAGGAAGGCATGTAGTGTCTTGTGCAACAAATGGTAGATGAGGGATGAATGAGCTCTCCAAGATTTCAGCCTTATGGCAGGAGATAGCAGATGTTGATAGCAGGAGTGGAGGACTTAAGCGACTTAACAAAGACATGTTGAGAGACGATGAGTAAGGAAGAAAAGAATATTGGGTGTCTTTGAATGCTGGAGAACTGGGAGAATTGCTTAACTAAACATAGTTAAAGGAAGAACTTCTCGATACTAGGTCAAGAATTAGAGGAAAACTTGATATAGAGAGGTAAAGAGGGCAATGGAAGCACGGTTGAATCAACGTGAGAAAGCTGAGGCAGACTTAGCTGAAAGGCCTGATTAAGAGAGCTGAAAGGAAGATATGTATCTGGGAGTTTGAATCAAAAGATGGATGAAGATTTTGGAGCTACGAGTTACTAGTTGAAAGACCTGAAAAGAGATTATGAGGAGGCTAAAGATGATGAAAAGACTGCCTATGAGAAACTTCGCAATATTGAGGTCCAGCTTCGCTTAGCAAACCAAAAGCTCAGAGTCACTGAACAACTTTTGAGTGAGAAAGAAGAAAGCTTSAAGATTGCAGAAATGAAATACCAGGAAGAGTGCAAAGAGCTAGAAGACCGAATCACTAGAGTCTCTCAAGTACTTGCTGCTCATCGTGGAATGATAATGGATATTTCAGATAATGTGAACAAATCACTAACTGGAATGGAGTCCATCACTAGTAAATTTGAGGAGGATCACACGAGGTTTTCGAACAACATTGGTAATCTTTCAGAAGAGATTCAAATTTTGAAGCATTGTGTAACAGGGAAAAATGTTGAGAGAAAGGAGTTGAAGGAGCAGGTGAGCAATCTAACCGAGCACTTAAATAATGAAAGAGAGCAGGGACTGTTGATGAAAGAAAAAATCYGTAAWTTGSAAGTTGAGGTTGAGAGTGGGAAGGGAGAAAAGGAAAAGCTGGCTGCAGCAGTAAGTGAGCTAAAGAAGGCAACAGGAGAATTGAATTCGGCATTGAAGGAGAAAGATGAATTGCTAACTATCGTTGGGGAGGAGAAGCGTCAGGCTATAAGGCAGCTGTGCTTGTGGTACGATAATTTGCAGACCCAGAATGATGAGCTCAAGAAGATGGTCTCAAAGAAGACTTCTCCGAGAGCTCAGGGTAAATAGACAAACTTTCCATAATTTTGTCTCATTTTCNATTCAACACCACTGTCATCAGCGATCACTAAATTCAGGGAATTATAAGATGGCAAAGAAAAACCATTAGTATACAGATGCAACGTTTAATGCAAGCAATTCTCATATTGCTAAGTATACAGATGCAACTTTCAATTTTATTGTACAAAAGTTGGCCTAATGCCAAATTACAGAATAATGTTGAACTGATCAGGAAGAAACAAATATTATGGGGATCAATATTGAGCAAATAAAAAAAGAAACAATCTATAATTATTAAAAGGGGTAAGGTATCATCATCTCCTAGAAAACCTAGGATAATACAAGCTACTCTTTATTAGGATCACCAAATAAATAGAAAAGGAAAAATCACAGGGGAAATTGAAATAATCAATCAACCCCAAATACCACGCGTACCCAAAAAATATTCCCTCGTGATTTACCTCTCAGGCTCTTACTGTGTGAATTCAAACTCTAATTCAGAAACTGATATGTGCCCGTCTGGTTCAATCTGATATTCGCATTTCCACCCCAAGTAAATCTTTCACCACTTCATAGGACACAAATGCTATGGCAATGGAAGGGACTACCTGAAATGATTGACATGTCCAAACTCCAAAGTGAGACGGCCACCAAAGCAAGCAATCTTGAAAATTATTGCCGTGAAGAATAAAGAGTCAAGACTAACTATGCTTACCTTTACTGAATTTGGAACTAAACCCTTGTACAAGGCTCGAACACCCTCATGTCGAACTGTCTTCCTGAAGGCATCAACCATACCTGTGTARTCAAGCGCAACCGTTTTCCCGTCACCAGTAATAACAGTAGATGCACCTTTCCAGCCGACCATCTGCATTCTTCGACGTACAACATCAAGAGGATAAGC
>SNQN01011615.1:0-18392 GCA_008642245.1 Bassia scoparia | reverse complement strand
TACCCAAATACCAAGCATACAGCCTCTTACGAGTGTTTCAATGTTTTCTCGTTTTTTATTTAACGGACTCAAAAGTCCCCCGTATGGAATTCTTTGGCCCCCAAAYYTMCCTTGGGGCACCCATCATAWTATCATATGAACCCATGGTAAACATTTTCGGCAATTTTTCCGAAACTTGTCTAGAGGCCTCATTTTAGTGATGTATAATCCACGTTGTAAACATTTCGACAATTTTTCCAAAAATTGTCCGGAAGCCTCATTTAAGAGATGTATAATCCACGTTTTCCGGCTAAAAAAGGTCATCTCTGCAACCCGACACGAATTTGTTCGAAACTTCTGTCACGCCTTCTAGGTCATGAGAAACGATTATTCCACACTAGTGGAAAAATTGTCATAGGTAACCATCATTTTTTGGCTTTAGGTAACCAACATCGATGGTTACCTCTGTGGCAGTTACCTAAAGTCATTTTATTTGTAACCATCAGTATGATGGTTACCAATAACATGTTATTGGTAACCACTTTCTTAAATGTTGGTTACAAATAATCCATGTTTTTACTTTGACTTTTGGTTTTGTTGGTTACCTAAAACACATTATAGGTAACTAACACAACTTTTGGTGGTTACCTAAAGTACATTTATTTGTAACTGACACACGATTTGATGGTTACAAATAATAATTGCATTTGTAACTTAATAACAATATGATGGTTACTTATAGATATATATTTTATTTTTTTTTTGCTCATCAAATGAATATTTGTAACTCACATATATTTGTGAGGTACATATAAGTATATAATATAACAAATTATTTGTGCAGAAATTTCGGCAGCATTTCACCTAAAATTAAAGAATCCCAAAATATGAACCTGTTTCATAAAACTCATATTTAATACATCACCAATTCTCATACATGAAACATCGATGTCGTATCATCATCCAAAATGGCAGCTAACAAGTTCCAAGATCTAGAAATAACTAGAAATCATCCAAAATAACCACGTGCAACTAACAAGTATCCATCATGCTAGACTATATCAAACAAGATCAACTATCTAAAGCTAGGAAACAAGATACTCTGTTCTGAAGAACTTCGCCCATTGTTCACGAACCTCGTTCATTTCTTCAACATTGTAAGCATTCCTTCTTGCGACAAATACCTACAAACAATGATCCAAAGAGCTGACCAAGTGTAGCACCTGCAGCAATAAACCCAAACAATCTTGAACCTGATTGGATTAAAGTCCAAGTTACAATCTCACAGAAGTTTGTATAAGACACTTAACTATAGGAATGCAGCTAACCTCACTATCCATAATATCGATCACTCTTGCCCATGTGTAAGAGATAGTTATCAAATTCAACAAAGCAATCTTCAATGCAGAAAATAAAACCATGTTAGAGTATTAGACTAGTGCAATATAAGAAATTGACCAGCATTTGAATTAAGATGAAACATAATCATACCCCAAGGAATAACCAAATTATCACTGAGATGTAATAACACGAATGGTTTTCCCAGCCCGAGTTAGCATAATCAACATCAGAATTTTTATTATGTCCTAAAGAAGCATCAACTGAAACCTGTGCATCAGAATGGGAAACCAAAACGAAAACGAATCACTGTGTAAAGCTTGTGTCACAGAATCCCAAGAATCATGCGGCAATTTGCAATCCAGAAGCATTTGCTCTTAACTCATAAGGTACTAGATTGCTCACATTCATATTGCTTGTGTTATTTCCATTCGTTGAAGTATGCCAGAGGAAGAAAAATACAACAAGTGACAGGCTAAAAAATCTATGTATCCACAACAAAGCCTGAAAAATTCACACATGAACGGAGTGAGAACAGCTAAAAGTCATGTAGTGAAGATACAAGCTTGGAAGTCAATTGAATAGCAAAAACTCATTGCAAGTAACATTTATCAACTTTGTACCACTAAACACTGGTTTTAGGCATTGATTACACTATTCTCATTATACCTTATCGAAGTACACCATGGACTCATTGAGGTAGAGATCCTAGGTGGAAAATTTTCAAGACTCTCTATATACAAGTACGGGGCAATTTCAAGATTTTCAACTCTTGGAAGTGATCTCTATCATGCCACAACTTTCATTCGAGACAAGTCCGTTGTTAGTTAAGTTAAGTAGTCATATTTCCTACTTATACACCCTTTCGCCAATTTTTCACTTATTTTAGAATCCACAACAGGTCAACACCTCAACGGCCTTGCCTCACCATGCACCTATGGATGCCTCCACCGACAATCACTCCATAGGCATACACAAAGCTAAAGAATACCACCGACACTGCAACAAGCCCACAACCACAAAGCTAAAGAATACCACTGACATTGCCACACCACTAAAAGCTCCCAACACTCACCTTACACAAGCAAGATACATGTAGACTAAATGTACACTTCCTCATCCTTGCGATTCAATCTCATTCAACAATCCATTTCAACAGAACTCCATTACAACACAAAATGCTCAACTAAACAATGTAATGCCAGTAAGATTATGCCACATAAATTCAAAATCATAATAAGAACATAATAACACAAACAAAGAATAAATCAAATAAAAGAGAGAAAATTACCCTAGATTTGGATAAATTAGTCATAAAGTTCTGGGAAAAAAAACGAAAAAAATTAAACAAACAAAAATAAAAAAAACAAAAATCTGGAAAAATCAGAAGGTCAGATCCAAGAATGTGTAAGCTTAGTCACAATCCAAGCATACACTACTTTCAAACAAGGAAAAACAAGAATCAAGCCAAAAATCAAACAAAATTCACAAAAAATTCGACAGCCATATTTTCGTACAAAGAGGAGTTAATTCTCATGCTTCTACTTCCAATTCAAGCTCGAAACAAACAATAGCATGAGCACACAGCAAGAACACAACAAGTCCAAGGAACAATAAGCACAAACACGAACCAATTCAAGCAAAATTGGGAAAAAATAAAAAAAAGCCCCAAATCACTAAACCCTAAGTCGAATATTCGAGCAAATAGGAGAGAATTGGAAGCGAAAATACCTGTAATTCGTGTTGAATCTTCAAGGGAATGCAAAAGGGAGCAATAAGATTGAATTTAAGAGAGATTTAGAAGTGCTTCAACGGAAGAAAGGCTCCAAAAGACTCCATAAATACTCACGAACTGCAGCCGCCGTTGATGTTTGCATGAAATTGAGGGAGAGAGGGTGAAAGAATGAGGAGAGGACAGAGAAAGTGGATGGGATGAGATGAGTGGAGGGAGATGGAGATGGAGATGGAGGGAGGACGGTTGGTGAGGGAAGAGAGAGTGAGATCTGAGTAAAAAAGGGGTGAGGGAAGTGAGGAGGGTTGGTATTTTTAATATTTTGACTAATACTTTAGGTAACTAACCTAATAATATTGGTTACATATAAAGGGTTTACTTAATCTGAAACAAATTATTTGTAACTCATAATTTTATTGATAGTTACTTAAAATTTTATTTGTAATCAACATTAATGTGATGGTTACAAATAATACCTATATGTAACTAACTTTGTCAAATGTTGGTTACAAAAATGTAAGTGGTAACCAACAATGAGTACGATGGTTACAAATAGGGAGTTACTTATGCACGTTTTTCCACTAGTGCCAACAGTTTTGTACCCAAATACCAAGCATACTGCCTCCTTTGAGTGTTTTACCGTTTTCTCGTTTATTCTTTAACGGATTCAAAAGTCCCCCGTATGGACTTGTTTGTACACCAAATATCCATTAGACCCATCATATTATCATATGAACCCATGGTAAACATTTCGACAATTTTTCAGAAAATTGTCAGGAGGCCTCATTTTAGTGATGTATCAGCAACGTTTTCTGGCCCAAAATGGAAATCTCAGCGACCCGGCTCGAGTTTGTCTGGAACATCTATTACGCCCTCATGGTCATGAGAAACAACGACTATTCCAGCAGTTTTGTACCCAAATACCAAGCATACTGCATTCTACGAGTGTTTCGACATTTTCTCGTTTTTTCTTAACGGACTTAAAAGTCCCCTGTATGGACTCGTTTGGCCCCCTAATCTCCCTTGGACCCATCATATTATCATATGAACCCATGGTAAACATTTCAACAAATTTCTCCAAAAATTTTCCGGAGACCTCATTTCAGTGATGTATAATCCTCATTTTTCGGCCGAAAAACCACATCACGGCGACCAGACTCGAATTTGTCCGGAACTTTTGTCACGCCTTCATAGTCATGAGAAACGACTATTCCAGCAGTTTTTTACCCAAATATTAAGCATACAGCCTCCTACGAGTGTTTCAATATTTTCTTGTTTTTTATTTAACGGACTCAAAAGTCCCCCGTATGGAATTCTTTGGCCCCCAAATCTCCCTTGGGGCACCCATCATCATCATCCGACTGAAATTTGTCCGAACTTCTGTCACGCCTTCAAGTCATGAGAAACGGCAACCTTCCAGCTGTTTTTGTACCCATAATACCAAGCATACTGCATCTAGAGTGTTTCGAAATTTTCCTCAGTTTTCCTTAACGGCTCAAAAGTCCCTGTATGGAACTCGTTTGGCCCCCTAATCTCCCTGGACCAAGTTATATTTACAACATTGAACCATGGTAAACATTTCAACAAATTTCTCCCGATAATTGTCCAGAGACCTCATTTCAGTGATGTATAACTCCACATTTTTCGGTCCGAAAACGAATCACGTGACCCAACTGGAATTTGTCCGGAACTTTTATCACACCTTCAAGTCATTGAGAAACGACAATTCCAGTAGTTTTTTACCAAATACCAAGCATACAACCTCTTACGAGTGTTCAATGTTTTCCTGTTTTTATTAACGGACTCAAAAGTCCCCCGTATTGGAATTCTTTGGCCCCAAATCTCCTTGGGGCACCCATTCATATTATCATATGAAACCCATGGTAAACATTTTCGTGCAATTTTTCCGAAACTTGTCTAGAGGCCTCATTTTAGTGATGTATAATCCACGTTGTAAACATTCGACAATCTTTCCGAAAATTATCCGGAGGCCTCATTTAAGTGATGTATAAATCCAGTACGTTTTCCGACTAAAAAAGTCATCGTCTCGCGACCCGACACGAATTTGTTCGAAACTTCCTGTCACGCCTTCAAGTCATGAGAAACGATTATTCCAACAGTTTTGTACCCAAATACCAAGCATATGCCTCCTTGAGTGTTTGCCGTTTTTCTCGTTTATTCTTTAACGGATTCAAAAAGTCCCCCGTATGACTTTGTTTGGTACAATATCCATTAGACCATCATATTATCTATGAACCATGGTAAACATTTCGGAAATTTTTCAGAAAATTGTCAGGAGGCCTCATATAGTGATGTATCAGCCACGTTCTGGCCAAAAAAGGAACATCTCAGCGACCCGCCTCGAATATTGTCCGGAACTACTTTCATGCCTTAAGGTCATGAAAAACACGACTATTTCCAGCAGTTTTGTACCCAAATACCAAGCATACTGCATTCTACGAGTGTTTCGACATTTTCTCGTTTTTTCTTAACGACTCAAAAGTCCCCTGTATGGACTCGTTTGCGCCCCTAATCTCCCTTGGACCATCATATTATCTATGAACCCATGGTAAACATTTCAACAAATTTATCCAAAAATTGTCCGGAGACCTCATTTTCAGTGATTTAATAATCCACATTTTTCGGCGAAAACCACATCACGGCGACCACGACTCGATTTGTCCGGGAACTTTTGTCACGCCTTCATAGTCATAGAAACGACTATTCCAGCAGTTTTTTTACCCAATACCAAGCATACAGCTCCTACGAGTGTTTCAATGTTTTCTTGTTTTTTATTTAACGGACACAAAATCCCCCGTATGGATTCTTTGGCCCCAAATCTCCCTTGGGCCCCATCATATTAATCATATGAACCCATGGTAACGTTTCGACAATTTTCCAAACTTGTTTAGAGCCTATTTTAGGATGTATATCCACTTGTAAACATTCGACAATTTTTGAAAATTGTCCGGCAGCCTCATTTAAGTGATGTATAATCCACGTTTTCCGGTAAAAAAGTCATCTCTCGACACACGGAATTTGTTCGAAACTTCTGTCACGCCTTCAAGGTCATGAAAACGACTATTCTAGCAGTTTTGTACCCAATACCAAGCATACTGCCTCTACGAGTGTTTCGACGTTTTCTCGTTTTTCTTAACGGATTCAAAAGTCCCCCGTATGGACTTGTTTGGCCCAAAATCTCCATTGGACCCATCATATGTTTCATATGAACCCATGGTAAACATTTCGGCAATTTTTCATAAAATTGTCAGGAGCCTCATTTTAGTGATGTATAGCAATGTTTTTCCGGCCAAAAATGGAAATTCTGACGACCGGCTCGAATTTGTTCCAGAAACTTCTGTCACGCCTTCAAGGTCATGAGAAACGACTATTCCAGCAATTTTTGTACCAAATACCAAGCATACTGCTTCAACGAGTGTTTCGACGTTTCTCATTTTTTCTTTAAGAACGGAATTAAAAGCTCCCCGTATGGACTCGTTTTGCCATTAAATCTCAATGGAGCCCATCATATAATCATATGAACCCATGGTAAACATTTCGGAAATTTTTCAGAAATTGTCAGAGGCCTCAATTTAAGTGATGTATCAGCCACGTTTTTTCGGCCAAAAGGACATCTCGGCCAACGACTCCGAATTTGTCCGGAACTTCTGTCACGCCTTCAAGTCATGAGAAACGACGACTATTCCAAGCTGTTTTTAACCCAGCAAATACCAAGCATACTGCATCCTACGAGTGTTTTGACATTTTCTCGTTTTTTTCCTTAACGGACTCAAAAAGCCCCTGTATGGACTCGTTTGGCCCCCTAACTCCCTTGGACCACCCATCAATATTAACCTATGAACCATGGTAAACATTTCACAAATTTCTCCGATAATTGTCCGAAGACCTCATTTCATGATGTAAATCCACATTTTTCGACCGAACGCATCACGGCGACCCAACTGAATTTTGCGGAACTTTTATCACACCTTCATGGTCATAGAGAAACGACTATTCAGTAGTTTTTACCTAAATACCAAGCATCAGCCATCCTACGTGTGTTTTCAATGTTTTCTCGTTTTTATTTAACGGACTCAAAGTCCCACCGTATGGAATTCTTTGGCCCCAAATCTCCTTGGGCACCCATCATATTATCATATGAACACATGGTAAACATTCTTGGCAATTTTCCGAAAACTTATCTAAGGCTCATTTTTGTGATGTATAATCCACGTTTAACATTTCGACAATTTTTCCGAAAATGTCCGAGGCCATCATTTAAGTATGTATATATCCACGTTTTCTGGCAAAAAAGGTCATCTCTGCGACCGAAACGAATTTTTTGAAACTTCTTGTCACGCCTTCAAGGTCATGAGAAACGATTATTCCAGCAGTTTTGTACCCAAATACCAAGCATACTGCCTCTACGAGTGTTTTCGAACGTTTTCTCGTTTTTTCTTAACGATTCAAAAGTCCCCCGTATGGACTTGTTTGCCCCAAATTCCATTGGACCCATCATATTCATATGAACCCATGGTAAACATTTCGGCAATTTTTCAGAAATTGTCAGGAGGCTCATTTTAGTGATGTATCACAATGTTTTTCCGGCCAAAAATGGAAATCTCGGCGACCCGGCTCGAATTTGTCCAAAATTCTGTCAACGCCTTCAAGGTCATGAGAAACGACTATTTCCAGCATTTTGTACCCAAATACCAAGCATACTGCCTTCAACGAGTGTTTTCGACGTTTTCTCAGTTTTTTCTTTAACGGACTTAAAAGTCCCTCCGTATGGAATTCGTTTTAGCCATAAATCTCATTGACCCATCATATTATCATATGAACCCATGGTAAACATTTCGAAATTTTCAAAAATTGTCAGAAGCCCTCATTTAGTGATGTATAGGCAAACGTTTCCGGCCAAAAATGGAAATCTCGGCGACCCCGGCTCGAATTTGTCAGAACTTCTGCAATGCTTCAAGGTCATGAGAAACGACTATTCAGCAATTTTGTACCCAAATACCAAGCATACTGCCTCCAACGAGTGTTTCGACGTTTTCATTTTTTTCTTTTAACGGAATTAAAAGTCCCCGTATGGATCGTTTTTTGCCATTAAATCTCCATGGACGCATCATATTATCATATGAACCCATGGTAAACATTTCGGAAATTTTTTCCAGAAAATTGTCAGGAGGCCTATTTAGTGATGTATCACCACGTTTTTCGGCCCAAAAAGGACATCTCGGCCGACCGACTCGAATTTGTCCGGAACCTTCTGTCAACGCTTTCAAGGTCATGAGAAACGACGACTATTCCAGCTGTTTTTACCAAATAACCAACCATAGTCATCCTACGAGTGTTTCGACATTTTCTGTTTTTTCCATTAACGGTCAAAAGTCCCTGTATGACTCGTTTGGCCCCTAAATCTCCCTTGGACCAGCCCATCATATTAACCTATGAACCCATGGTAAACATTTCAAAATTTCTCGATATATGTCGAAGACCTTCATTTAGTGATGTATAATCCACATTTTTTCGACCGAAAACGACATCAGACCACCAACTGAATTTGTCCGGATTATACACGCCTTCAGGTCATGAGAAACGACTATTTCGAGTTTTACAAATACCAGCATACGCCATCCTACGTGTGTTTCAATCGTTTTCTCGTTTTTTTTTAACGGACTTAAAGTCCCCCGTATGGATTCTTTGGCCCTAAATCTCCTTGGGCACCCATATATTATCATATGAACCATGGTAAACAATTTGGCAAATTTTTCGAAACTTGTCAGAGGCCTCATTTTTGTGATGTATAATCCACGTTGTAAAACATTTCGACAAATTTTCTCCGAAATTGTCCGGAGGCCTCATTTAAGTGATGTATAATCCAAGTTTTCGGCAAAAAAGGTCATCTCTGACCCGCTCGAATTTGTTTGAAACTTCTGTCACGCCTTAAGGTCATGAGAAACGATATTCCAGCAGTTTTGTACCCAAATACCAAGCATTACTGCTCCATACGAGTGTTTCGACGTTTCTCGTTTTTTTTTTTAACGGATTCAAAAGTCCCCGTATGGACTCGTTTGCCCCCAAATTCCATTGGACCCATCATATTTCATATGAACCCATGGTAAACATTTCGGAAATTTTTCAGAAAATTGTAAGGAGGCCTCATTTTAGTGATGTATCAGCAACGTTTCCGGCCAAAAAGGAAATCTCAGGCACCCGCTCGAATTTGTCCAGAACTTTTCTGTCACGCCTTCAAGGTCATGAGAAACGACTATTCCCAGCATTTTGTACCAAATACCAAGCATACTGCCTCTACGAGTGTTTCGACGTTTCTCGTTTTTCTTTAACGGACTTCAAAGTCCCCTGTATGGACTCGTTTTACATAAATCTTTCATTGGACCATCATAATTACATATGAACCATGGTAAACATTTCGGAAATTTTTCAGAAAATTGTCAGGAAGCCTCATTTCAGTGATGTATCAGCAACTTTCTCCAAAAATGGAAATCTCGGCGACCCGGCTACGAATTTGTCCAGAAACTTCTGTCACGCCTTCAAGGTCATGAGAAACGACTATTCCAGCAGTTTTGTACCCAAATACCAAGCATACGCCTCCACGAGTGTTTCACGTTTCTCTTTTTTTCTTTAACGATTAAAAGTCCCCGTATGGACTGTTTTGCCAAAATCTCCAATTGGACCCATCATATTATCATATGAACCATGGTAACATTTCGGACAATTTTTCAGAAATTGTCAGGAGGCCTCATTTAAGTGATGTATCAGCCACGTTTTCGCCAAAAAAGGACATCTCGGCTACCGACATCGAATTTTCCGAATTCGTTCACGGACGGCCTTCAAGTCAATGAGAACGACGACTATTCTAGCTAGTTTTCTACCCCAAATACCAAGCATATCTGCATCCTACGCATGTTTCGACTTTTCTCGTTTTTCTTAACGGACTCAAAAGTCCCCGTATGGACTCGTTTGGCCCCCAATCTCCCTTGGACCACCCATCATATTAATCATATGAACCATGGTAAAACATTTCACAAATTTCTCCATAATTTGTCGGAGAGCTCATTTCAGTGATGTATACACATCGTTTTCGTCCGAAAAACGAAATCCCGGCGACCCTTGGATTTGGTCCGGAATTTTATCAACTTCAGGTCATGAGAAACGACATTTCAGTAGTTTTTACCTAAATACCAAGCAACGCCTCCTACGTGTGTTTCAAGTTTTCCTCAGTTTTTTTCTTAACGGACTCAAAGTCCCCGTATGGAATCTTCTTGGCCCCAATCTCCTGGGCACCCATCATATTTCATATGACACATGGTAAACATTTTGGCAATTTTTCCGAAACTTGTCTAGGGCCTCATTTTTGTGAAAGTATTAATCCACGTTGTAAAACATTCTCGAATCAGTTTCGAAATTGTCCGGAGGCCTCATTAGAGTATTATAATCACACGTTTTTGGCTAAAATAAGGTCATCTCTGCACCGACACGAATTTTGAAACTCTGTAACGCTTCAAGTCATGAGAACGATTATCAACGTTTTGTACCAAATACTAAGCATACTGCCATCCTACGAGTGTTTCGACGTTTTCTCGTTTTTTTTTTAACGGATTCGAAAGTCCAGTATGGACTTTTTGGCCCCCATAATCTCATTGGACCCATCAATTTCATATGAACCCATGGTAAACATTTCGGCAAATTTTTGCAGAAAATTGTCAGGAGCCTCATTTTTAGGATGTATCAGCAATGTTTCGGCCAAAAAATGGAAATCTCGGCGACCCGGCTCGAAGTTTGTCCAAACTTTTGTACGCCTTCAAGGTCATGAGAAACGACTATTCCAGCATTTTGTACCCAAATACCAAGCATACTGCCTTCATCGAGTGTTTCGGACGTTTCTCATTTTTTCTTTAACGGACTTAAAAGTCCTCGTATGGATCGTTTACCATAAATCTCATTGGACATCATATTTTCAAATATGAACCCAATGGTAAACATTTTAGGCAATTTTTCAGAAATTGTCAGGAGGCTCATTTTAGTGATGTATCAGCAATGTTTCCGGCAAAAATGGAAATCTCGACGACCGGCTCGAATTTGTCCAGAACTTCTGTCACGCTTCAAGGTCATGAGAACGACTATTCCAGCAAATTTCTACCCAAATACCAAGCATACTGCCCTCAAGAGTGTTCGAGTTTTCTATTTTTTTCTTTAACGGACTTAAAAAGTCCTCGTATGGACATCGTTTACATTAAATCTTCATTGGACCCATCATATTATCATATGAACCCATGGTAAACATTTCGAAATTTTTTCAAAAATTGTCAGGAAGCCTCATTAAGTGATGTATCACCACGTTTTTCCGGCCAAAAAAGGAATCTCGGCCATGCCGACTCGAAATTTTGTCCGGAATTCTGTCACGCTTCAAGGTGATGGAGAAACGGCGACCATTCCAGCTGTTTGTACCCAATACCAAGCATACTGCCTCCAACGAGTGTTCGAAATTTTCTCGTTTTTCCTTAACGACTCAAAAGCCCCTGTATGGACTCGTTTGGCCCCTAACTCCCTTGGACCCATCATAATTAACATATGAACCCATGGTAAACATTTCAACAAATTTCTCCGATAATTGTCCGGAGACCCTCATTTCAGTGATGTATAATCCACATTTTTCGGCCGAAAAACGACATCACGGTGACCCAACTGGAATTTGTCGGGAACTTTTATCACACCTTCATGGTATGAGAAAACGACAATTCCAGTAGTTTTTACCCAAATACCGAAGCATACTCTCTACGAGTGTTTCATGTTTTCTCGTTTTTATTAACGGACTCAAAAGTCCCCCGTATGGAATTCTTTGGCCCCCAAATCTCCCTTGGCACCCATCATATTATCATATGAACCCATGGTAAACATTTCTCAATTTTTCCGAAACTTTGTCTAGAGGCCTCATTTTAGTGAATGTTAATCCACGTTCGTAAAATTTCGATACAATTGTCTCGAAAATTACCGGAGCGCTCATTTAAGTGATGTAATAATCCAAGTTTTCGACTAAAAAAGGCATCTTTACGAACCCGACAAGACATTCAATGTTTCGAACTTCTTTCACCCTTCAAGGTCATGAGAAACGATTATTCCAACAGTTTTGTACCCAAATACCAGCATAACTGGCTCCTATGAGTGTTTGACGTTTCTCGTTTATTATATTAACGGATTCAAAAACGCCCGTATGGACTTGTTTGGCTACCAAATATCCATTAGAACCATCTATTATCTTATGAACCCCATGGTAAACATTTCGGAAATTTTTCAGAAATTGGTCAGGAGGCTCATTAAAGTGATGTATCAGCACTTTTCTGGCCAAAAAAGACATCTCAGCCACACCTCGATAAATGTCCGGAACTACATTCATCGCTTTAAGTCATGAAAAACGACGACTATTCCAGCAGTTTTTACCCAAATACCAAGCATACGCATTCTTATACGAGTGTTTCGAACATTTCTCGTTTTTTCTAACGGAACTCAAAAGTCCCCTGTAAATGGACTGTTGGCCCCCTAATCTCCTTGACCCATCATATAACTATGAACCCATGGTAAACATTTCAACAAATTTCCTCGATAATTGTCCGGAGACCTCAATTTCAGTGATGTATACATCCACATTTTTGACCGAAAAACGACATCACGGTCCCAACTGGAATTGTCGAACTTTTACACACCTTCATGTCATGAGAAACGACAATTCCAGTAAATGTTTTTTACCCAAATTACAAGCAACAGCCTCTTACGAGTGTTTCAATTTTTTCTCGTTTTTTATTTAACGGACTCAAAAGTCCCCGTATGAATTCTTTGGCCCCAAACCTACCTTTGGGCACCCATCATATATCATATAACCCTGGTAAACATTTTCCGGCAATTTTTCCCGAAACTTGTCCTAAGGCCTCATTTAGTGATGTATACTCACTTGTAAAACAATTTCGAACAATTTTTCCAAAATTGTCCGGAAGCCTCATTTAAGAATGTAATAATCCACGATTTTCCGGCTAAAAAAAGGTCAATCTCTGCAACCCGACACGAATTTGTGAAACTCATGAGTCACGCCTTCTAGTCATGAAGAAACATTATTCCCACTAGTGGAAAAAATTGTAAGGTAACCATCATTTTTGCTTTAGGTAACCAACACGATGGTTACTCTTGGTGGCAGTTACCTAAGTCATTTTATTTTGTAACCATCAGTATGATGTTACCAATAACATTTAGTGTAACCACTTTCTTAAATGTTGGTTACAAATATCCATGTTTTCACTTGGACTTTGGTTTGTGGTTACCCTACAACGAATTATAGGTAAACTACACAACTTTTGTGTACCTAAAGTACATTTATTTGAACTGACACACGATTGATGTTAAAATAATAATTGCTTTGTAAACTTAATAACAATATGATGTTACTTTAAGATAAATTTTAATTTTTTTTTGCTCATCAAATGAATATTTGTAACTCACATATATTTGTGATACATAATAAGTATAATAGATATACAAAATTATATTGTTGCAGAAAATTTCGGCAGTTCATTTTCACTAAATTAAAAGAATCCCAAAATATGAACCTTTCAATAAAACTCATATTTTAATACTATCACCAATTCTCATACATGAAACATCGATGTCTATCAGTCATCCCAAAATGGCAGCTATAACAAGTTCCAAGATCTAAATAACTAGAAATATCCAAAAAACCAGTGCATACTAACAAGTATCATCATGCAGACTATATCAAACAGATCAACTATCTAAAGTAGGAAACAGATACTCTTGTTCTGAAGAACTTCGCCCCATTTTGGTTTCACAACCTTCGTCATTTCTTAACATTGTAAGCATTCCTTCTTACCGACCAAAATACCTACAAACAATGACCAAAGAGCTGACAAGTGTAAGCACCTTGCGCAAAACCAAACCAATTTGACCTGATTGGATTTAAAGTCCAGTACAACTCACAGAAGTTTGTATAGACACTTAACTATAGGAATTAGCTAACCTCACTATCCATAATATCCGATCACTCCTTGCCCATGTGTAAGAGATTAGTTACAAATTCATCAAAGCAATCTTTCAATGGCAGAAAATAAAACCATTTAGAGTATTAGACTAGTGCATATAAGGAAATTGACCAGCAATTTGAATTAAGATGAAACATAATCATACCCCAAGGAATAACCAAAATTATCACTGAGAATGAATAACACGGACATGGTTTTCCTCAGCCCGAGTTAGCAATAATCAACTGATTTTTATTAATGTCCTAAAGAAAGCATCAACTGAAACCTGTGCATCAGAAATGGAAAACCCAAAACGAAAACGAATCACTGTGTAAGCTTGTGTTCACAGAATCCCAAATGAATCATGCGCAATTTGCAATCAAAGCATGTTGCTCTTAACTCATAAGTACTAGAGCTCACATTCATATGGCTTGTGTTATTTCCATTCGTTGAAGTATGCCAGAGGAAGAAAAACTACAACAAGGACAGGCTAAAAAATCTATGTATCACAACAAAGCCTGGAAAAAATTCACACTAGAACGGAGTAGAAAACTAAAAGTCATGTATGAGAATACAAGCTTGAGAGTCAATTGAATAGCATACTGCATCCTACGAGTGTTTCGAAATTTTCTCGTTTTTCCTTAACGGACTCAAATGTCCCCTGTATGGACTCGTTTAGCCCCCTAATCTCCCTTGGACCCATCATATTAACATATGAACCCATGGTAAACATTTTAACAAATTTCTCCGATAATTGTCCAGAGATCTCATTTCAGTGATGTATAATCCACATTTTTCGGCCGAAAAACGACATCACGGCGACTCAACTGGAGTTTGTCCGGAACTTTTATCACGCCTTCATGGTCATGAGAAACGACTATTTCAGTAGTTTTTTACCCAAATATCAAGCATACAGCCTCCTACGAGTGTTTCAATGTTTTCTCGTTTTTTATTTAACGGACTCAAAAGTCCCCCGTATGGAATTCTTTGCCCCCAAATCTCCCTTGGGGCACCCATCATATTATCATATGAACCCATGATAAACATTTCGGCAATTTTTCCGAAACTTGTCTAAAGGCCTCATTTTAGTGATGTATAATCCACGTTGTAAACATTTCGACAATTTTTCCGAAAATTGTCCGGAGGCCTCATTTAAGTGATGTATAATCCACGTTTTCCGGTTAAAAAAGGTCATCTCAGCGACCCGACACGAATTTGTTCGAAACTTCTGTCACGCCTTTAAGGTCATGAGAAAAGATTATTCCAGCAGTTTTGTACCCAAATACCAAGCATACTGCCTCCTATGAGTGTTTTGACGTTTTCTCGTTTATTCTTTAACGGATTCAAAAGTCCCCCGTATGGACTTGTTTGGCCAACAAATCTCCATTAGACCCATCATATTATCATATGAACCCATGGTAAACATTTCTGCAATTTTTCATAAAATTGTCAGGAGGCCTCATTTTAGTGATGTATCAGCAACGTTTTCCGGCCAAAAATGGAAATCTCGACGACCCGGCTCGAATTTGTCTGGAAAATATGTTACGCCCTCAAGGTCATGAGAAACGACGACTATTCCAGTAGTTTTGTACCCAAATACCAAGCATACTGCCTCCTACGAGTGTTTCAACGTTTTCTCGTTTTTTCTTTAACGGACTTAAAAGTCCCCCGTACGGACTTGTTTGGCCACCAAATTTTTCAGAAAATTGTCAGGAGGCCTCATTTATGTGATGTATCAACCACGTTTTTCGGCCACAAAAGGACATCTCGGCCATCCGAATCGAATTTGTCTGGAACATCTGTCACGCCTTCAAGGTCATGAGAAACGACGACTATTCCAACTGTTTTGTACCCAAATACTAAGCATACTGCATCCTTCGAGTGTTTCGACATTTTCTCGTTTTTCCTTAACGGACTCAAAAGTCCCCTGTATGGACTCGTTTGGCCCCCTAATCTCCCTTGGACCCATCATATTAACATATGAACCCATGGTAAACATTTCAACAAATTTCTCTGATAATTGTCCGGAGACCTCATTTCAGTGATGTATAATCCACATTTTTCGGCCGAAAAATGACATCACGGCGACCCGACATGAATTTGTTCGAAACTTCTGTCACGCCTTCAAGGTCATGAGAAACGATTATTCCAGCAGTATTGTACCCAAATACCAAGCATACTGCCTCCTATGAGTGTTTTGACGTTTTCTCGTTTATTTTTTAACGGATTCAAAAGTCCCCCGAAAGGACTTGTTTGGCCCCTAAATCTCCATTAGACCCATTGTATTATAATATGAACCCATCATATTATAATATAATGTGCAAATCTCCCTCATTTTAGTGATGTACAATCCACGTTGTAAACATTTCAACAATTTTTCAAAAAATTGTCAGGAGGCCTCATTGTAGTGAAGTATCAGCCACGTTTTCCGGCCAAAAAAGGAAATCTCGGCGACCTGGCTCGAATTTGTCCAGAACTTCTTTCACGCTATCAAGGTCATGAGAAACGACTATTCCAGTAGTTTTGTACCCAAATATCAAGCATAATCCCTCTTACTAGTGTTTTGACGTTTTTTCTTTAACTGACTAAAAAGTCCCCTGTATGGAATCGTTTGGCCCCTAAATCTCCCTTGCACCCATCATATTATCATATGAACCCATGGTAAACATTTCAGCAATTTTTCAAAAAATTGTCACGAGGCCTCATTTCAATGATGTATCAGCCACGTTTTCAAGCCAAAAAAGGACATCTCGGCGACCAGGCTCAAATTTGTCCGAAACTTCTGTCACGCCTTCAAATTCATCAGAAACACTATTCCAGCAGTTCTGTACCCAAATACCAAGCATAATGCCTCCTATGAGTGTTGCGACGTTTTCTCGTTTTTTTTTAACGGACTCAAAAGTCCCCTGTATGGAATCGTTTGGCCACCAAATGTCTCTTGCACCCATCATATTATCATATGAACTCATGGTAAACATTTCGGCAATTTTTCCGAAAATTGTCTGGAGGCCTCATTTTTAGTGATACATAATCCACGTTTTCCTGCCAAAGAACGACATCTCGGCGACCCGACTCGAATTTGTCCGGAACTTCTGTCACACCTTCAAGGTAATAAGAAACGACTATTCCAACAGTTTTGTAGCCAAATAGCAAGCATACTACCTCCTGCGAGGTTTTCGACGTTTTCTCGTTTTTTTAGTAAAACGGAATCAAAAGTCCCCCGTATGGACTCGTTTGGCCCCATAATCTCCATTGGACCCATCATATTATCATATGAACCCATGGGAAACATTTCGGCAATTTTTCAGAAAATTGTCAGGAGGCCTCGTTTCAGTGATGTGTCAACACGTTTTCCGACCAAAAAAGGAAATCTCGGCGACCCGGCTTGAATTTGTCCAGAACTTGTGTCACGCCTTCAATGTCATGAAAAACAACTATTCCAGTAGATTTGTACCCAAATACCAAGCATAATCCCTCTTATGAGTGTTTCGACGTTTTTTCTTTAAGAGACCAAAAACTCCCCCATATGGACTCGTTTGGCCCCATAATCTCCATTGGACCCATCATATTATCATATGAACCCATGGTAAACATTTCGACAATTTTTTAGAAAATTGTCACGAGGCCTCATTTCAATGATGTATCAGCCACCTTTTTCAAGCCAAAAAAGGACATCTCGGCGACCAGGCTCGAATTTGTCCGGAACTTTTGTCACGACTTCAAGTTCATCAGAAACACTATTCCAGCAGTTTTGTACCCAAATACCAAGCATACTGCATCCTACGAGTGTTTCTACGTTTTCTCGTTTATTCTTTAACGGTTTCAAAAGTCCCCCGTATAGACTCGTTTGGCCCCAAAATCTCCATTTGGCCCATTATATTATCATATCAACCCATGGTAAACATTTCGGTAATTTTTTCAGAAAATTGTAAGGAGGCCTCATTTCAGTGATGTATCAGCCACGTTTTCCGGCCAAAAAAGGAAATCTTGGCGACCCGGCTCGAATTTGTCCAAAACTTCTATCACGCCTTCAAGGTCATGAGAAACGACTATTCCAGCAGTTTTGTACCCAAATACCAAGCATATTGCTTCCTACGAGTAATTCGACGTTTTCTCGTTTTTTCTTTAATGGATTCAAAAGTCTCCTGTATGGACTCGTTTGGCACTTAAATCTCCATTGGACCCATCATATTATCATATGAACCCAAGGTAAACATTTCGGCAATTTTTCAGAAAATTGGCAGGAGGCCTCATTTAAGTGATGTATCAGCCACGTTTTCCGGCCAAAAAAG
>SNQN01011614.1:0-18398 GCA_008642245.1 Bassia scoparia | reverse complement strand
TGGATGTTCTCTCTATATTCCCGTACTTACTTAAGCATCGGTAGGGAGATAATACGATTAGAATTATTCTTCTTTGTACGGATGCTAAGGAGACATAACACGTTGAAAGCGCTAAGGATCAAGGAAGTACTAAGGAGCTTAATTGACTAGTCTAGGTCTCACCTTTGCTTATTAGGAGGAATTGAAGTGCTAAGGCCCCGTTCCTTTATTCAATAGAGGTCAGCTCTCCCAGCAATTCAATGTAGCATTGACGGGGAGTCTCCATCCCGCCTCTCTCAACCCAGAAATTGAGGAAATATTGTACCTAGTCCATTTAACTTGCTACAACAATGAGCATGTCCTATTTTARTACTTAGCTAATATAGATTTGTATCATCACATTAGTATTAATGAAGTATTTTATAGCTAGATGTTATCGCACTATAATGCTCGTGTTAAATTAATTAAGCTTGATAAAATATTTTATATGTACAACAATAAAACTAATGAAATGTTTTTTTGCTCTACTTATGAAAATACAATAAATAAATAAATATGTTAAACAAAAACCATGATGAAATCAATCAAAGATACAACGTATTTGTTCTTATGAAAAAACTCTTAAATTTTTTTTGGGCCAAAAGAAAGAATGTTAAACTCATTTTTCTTTGTGAGGAAAAATCCTGAAATTCAAATATTTTTTGCAAGTAAAAACACATTGGTATTTTCAATAGTTGATCACCCTTAATTTGATGTTGATCTGAGTATTTATGGGCGGCCAATGCCCACAACAAGAAAATTGGCTTCGGCCGACCACGCTTACCGACCGATTTTCGGTCGGTAACAAGGGTTACCGACCGAAAATCAGTCGGTAAGCGGTGTCGGAATCACAATCGTCGGTAATTCAAAAATTACCGACCGATTATCGGTCGGTAAGGGTTTACCGATCGATTACCGTCCGATTACATCTGACCATTTTTTGAAGGAAAAAAGAGGGTTACCGACCGATTTTTTGGCACCACAATTCAACTTTAAATAATTAAATGTTAACACTCCCTTCAATTTCTAATGTTCTTTACTATTTGGGGAAGGAAATAGGATTAATGTATTATAATATGAGTGAGGTTAAAAAGTAGGAGAGAGAGTGTGTATTATTAATGGGGCAAAGTAGTGTAAGTAAGGGAATATGTAGTTAAAAAGCAAAAGAGAGAGTGTCCCAAAATGAAATAAAAGGCACAATACACAAAACATTAAAAATCAGAGGGAGTATTTGGTTACGGGCGGTCAACGCTGAAATAAAAGTGACCARCGCTAAAATAGGGATGGTGAATTGAGATTATTCGCACATACATAAAGGGGTGGCGTTAAAGGCATACTCTTTTGAGTGATGTGTGAAGTGTGCCTTTACATTCTTRTGAGGGGTGATGTGTACCTTTATCAAACCCCCATAAATGGGATCAAAGTTCAAACGTTTTTCCACACTGAAAAACGAGTCGGTTTCTAATGAAGATGTAGGTCCATGTGGAAGAAAAATTAGAGGGAAGAACGAAAAAGAAGATAAGGAAACGTATGCTTGATTGCGTGCCATAGCTTTGATTGATTGATTGTCTTCACATCATTATCATCTATYGCAGCGCACTTGATTGACTTATTCAATTCATCAGATCCAGTGCATTTTATAAGTTGAGTTGTGTGGTAACATTCTTTATTTGGGACACCCAGCTCATTTAAGTTGAATATTGCATGCTAGTCTTATTTTTGCCGCCTTTTATTAGTTASGAGTGAAAAATAAGTATGGGTTGGATTGGAGGGAGGAATAAGTGGTTAATTATTATTATTAGGGTAGTATCGTTGGTTGCCAATGTACTGCTGCTTGTTAATAATTGTGGCTACGCCCAATGTTGTGTCCAAGAAGAGCGCCTTGCTTTGCTCGAAATTAGGGCTTACATAAACTCCTATTCAGACGAGGAATCTGAATGGTTTGGCAGTGGTGATGATTGTTGCAAATGGCCTGAGGTTCGCTGCAACATGTCCACTGATCGCGTGATCGAGCTAGATCTCAGCTACAAGGTGATCAGATTTGCTGGAGGTTCACCAAAGAATTCATGGTTGTTCAACGTGACACTATTCCGTCTGTTTAAACAACTCATTTCCCTCGACTTGTCCAGGAATTTCATCAACGGCTTGGTAGAGGAAGATGGTAGGTGCCTAGGTGGTAACTATATATATATCCCGTTGCATGATTTATTTAGTTTATTTTTTCAAAAAAAAAAAACTTAAAGGAAACATTATTAAAATTTACAAAAAATATTTAATTTTCATATTATAATTGCTTAAGGTGTTTTTTTGTTTGGCAAATTATAGCTGCTTAATGTTTAAACACTAATTAATTGTATCATATCAATATTTCCCTTAAAAAAATGTGTTATTGAAATTAAAAACAACCATATGGTTGCAATTTAAATAAGAATAAAACTATAAATGACTATAAATCAGGGGGGAAATTGTTGTGTATGTAAATTTAAAATTAATATATACTTTAAAGTTTTTCATTAAGAATATAAATTTATTTAGTTTACTTTTTTTAGAAAAAAAGTGAAGTGATAATTTTGAATTCCAATGTAGCATTTAATCCATTGTTTATATGTTAAAAAAGAAAACTGATGTCAATCATTTTGTTTTAGTAATCGTATATAGATATATACTAGATTTAGTCCGTGCACAACAATGCATGATTTTGACAAATCAAATTTGATTAAATAAATTTTTTTTGAGAAAATAATCGAAAACAATTGATCTACATGGTAGAAATAAAAATATAATATTGAAAGATAGATAGAAATGGACATTGATATGATGATGAACTCGACTATTTGCTCATTTAATAAAATATGATAGTTAACACTTGAAAAAAATTAAGTTAAAAAGTTTTGTTTTTAAAATCTTAGAAAATCATGTCAAGTGTTGTTTTAGAGGCAATATTTTGCTTAAGAATTGACAATGATATTGAAATTCTTAGATAGTTTCGTGCGTTACACGGTTTTTGACAAATGAATAATTTCTCTCTATTAATTTTTTTTTTTTGAAGATGATTAAATTACAAAAAAAAAAAATACAAAGTAGATACAATAGTATAGTATGATGATTGTAATAAAGGTATGTAGGAGTAAATGAGGCATTTGAGGCATTGAATATACTCTCTACAAAGTGATCTTAAAGTTAATTAATATAGTATTAAATAAAATTATTATTTAATTTGAAATTGGGAAGTAAATAGTAAAAAAAAAAATAGAATGATTGAATTAAGGTTTCGGAGGAATTTTTTCATAATTAAGTCTTGTTTTAGTAATTTATTTATAGATTAGATAATTGCCCGAGCAAATGCTGATTTTAATAATATATATTTTTCTTAAACTCACAAAACATTATTATTTTTAAACTCAGTTTTTATTATGGTTTATAAAAATTTTATCAATATTATTATCATACATGTTTGATGTTTGAATTATTTATTTCCAAAGCCTATGTTTTATTGTTTTTTATGCAATCAATTATTTTATTATTTTCTTGTATTATATATTGTTTTATTACATTTTTGTGCAATTTATTTATAAGGGGGAAATAGGAAGAGAAATATAAGGAAGATAAAATGATAAACGTGGCGATTGTTTTAATATATATATATATATAATATATATATATATATTATATATTATATTATATATATATTATATATATTTATATTATATTATATATATAATATATATATATATATATATATATATATATATATATATATATATATATATATATTATATATATATATTTATAATATATAATAAAATATTAATGCAAAATTGTCAATAAACATCTATTTCTATAGGGTTTTTTGTCACAAACCACATAACTTAAAAAATGATCAAAAACCACCATTGTGATACTATATACCTAGTTGTTGACCATCACATCTCTGTTAGGATTCTGACGTTGACAAGCAAAAAGCTTATTTTTTTCTGGTCGGATTATGACGTTGACAAGCAAAAACCTTATTTTTTGCCTTTAATCCCCTTTCCCCCAAACCCCACCCCCCTTTTAACCTCCAATAGCACCCCACCCCCACACCACCACCACCACCACCATTCGGACTATATTTAGACCCAACCTAGAATCGCTGCCACAACCTCG
Organism: Bassia scoparia; assembly: GCA_008642245.1. Taxonomy (NCBI): domain Eukaryota; kingdom Viridiplantae; phylum Streptophyta; class Magnoliopsida; order Caryophyllales; family Amaranthaceae; genus Bassia; species Bassia scoparia. The sequence continues at coordinate 14,234 of SNQN01011614.1, read as the reverse complement.
AATTGCCACGTAAATCACCTCAATTTTTCCTATTACGCACCAAAACCCTTTTTTTTTGGGAGGGGGGGTTGGGAGGATTAAAGGCAAAAGGAAGGAAAAGTGATCAAAAATAAGTTTTCGCAAGTTAATGTCAGAAATCGGCCAAAAGGTTGATGGTTAAACAAGTGAATGTACTCACATAAGGTAGTTTTAGATCTATCATTTCATAGAAAATGTGGTTTATTTCCTCACAAAACACATATAGAAAAGGTGGTTATTCACAAATTTGTCATTTATTTAATTTATATATTTAGATCAAATGAGAAATACCCTTAAAATGAGAAGTGTGGAGAACAATCTTGATCATTAGTTGTATGGATGATCATGATGATTTATTTCAATTCATAAAGGTAAATGTGCGCCAATACACATGTCCTCATCTAATACAACTTCCATTTCTTTTTCTTTGTAAACATATCTCTATTATATAAGAGAAGGGGGAAGTGTGGCGGTCTCCCCTAAATATCCCGTTACCCTAACTAATTACAATTTATAAAGCAATTTTAATCAAATAAGCATTAAAATCCACCATAATAATCTACTTCAAATTAAAGAGCTTGACATAAATATGTTTTAATCAATTAATACATTTTCCAATTTAAATTATTTGCCATTTATTTTGTTTTTCATAATTCGGAAAAATAGCTATATATTTGAAATAGTTCCCAACCAAAAAAGTGTTGTTATTACATAGACACTAGGATTCCGCTATCACTAACTTAATAATAAATTAAAAGTTTAATTTTGTGTATATTGACATCAATATAATCATCAATAAACTTAATGGTTTTGCATTAGGTATCAAACACAAATAAAAGTATAACAATATAATTAGTTTAAGCAATTATTAATTATTTTTTGCCTCTGTTATAAAATACTCTCTTAGATTGTCGGTATATGAAATTATCACATTGTTTTGTTATTAAAAGTTTACGAATGAAAAGGTTATCGCATGCATATAAAGGCTAATATGATATATGAAAGCTGAAGCATTAACACTTCGTATATATTATGCATTTATGGTATTGCAGGTTCAACAAACATGACAACTTTGAAGAATTTACGAGTATTGAAGCTGGATTACAACTCTTTAGGATCAACAGCCTACATTTCTTTAGCCGCTCTTTCGTCACTCGAGACATTGTCTCTCAGTGACACTGGCTTGAGCGAATCCAACTTCCCGTTGTCACGAGGTATACTTCTTCGTACATTTCCTGAACTGAACTGATTTAATTAGTGATTTGTCTCTTAATTTTCAATTACTAATTTGGTTTGGAACGTTCAAACAACCCTTCAACATACACTACTACAAAAATCAACAAAGAGACCAGTTAAAAACGCCTAAGAGATCTCTTTGCAACACGTTTATATTTGGCATGTCTCTTAGAAACAAATTTTTGTTTTTGGTTTCTTAGTACAATATAAGGGATAGGTTGACAATAAAAACCGATTTCTTTGCCCTGATTTAAGGAACCGTTTTTCAATTTAAACTGGTTTCTTTGAGACACCTAAGAAACCAATTTTGAACAAAGCTGGTTCCTTATATGTTGGACTAAGAAACCAGTTTTCATGATAACCAATTTCTTTGTTTTTTTTATTAAAAAAAATAATAATAATCAACAAGAGCATTACTACGTAGAATTATACGAAATATAATTAAAATAAATATGCACAGGACATATTAAACGAGATACGGAGCACATGTATCTACTGATATTCATTCAATTATTAATTATTTTACAATCTGAAATAAAAATTACAAAAATAACAATATTTGTGCATACTAATTACAAAACTATCATTTCATGTTACAGCTTACAATTTACAACTAATTTAATAAAACTATACAAAAAAAATCGTCATCAATTGTTCATCAATATAGAGCAAATAGATCTTCCTTGACCAAACTCGTTTCAACCTGTTCAACAATCAACACAGCTAAAATAACACAAATACAAAAAAAAGACCAATTCAGTATTAAAAAATTCGTACATAAAATCTGAAATCAGAATAAGAAATCAAGAAAGAAAAAAAATTAATTTTTTTWAAAAAAACCTAGATATAAACTTAGGTAAAACATAAAAAAAAACCCAGAAATCACAGGGAGATTATTTGATGATATTACCAGATCCGAACAAAAAAATTACTAGCAGTTACTGGAACAGACAAATCGCATCGTCGTGCCTGAGAAATGAAATAATCACGAGATAAGATAATCAATTGTAAAAAATAATCAACCCAGCAAAATTAAATTAAAAATCATAAAATAAATAAATAAATAAATAAATAAATAAATAAATAAATAAATAAATAAATAAATAAATAAATAAATAAATAAATAAATAAATAAATAAATAAATAAATAAGCGAAAAACAAGAAGAACAAAAAAAGCCAGAAGAAAGGAGAATTACAAGCCCAAAAGAACAAACAAAAAAATACTAGTAGATACGAAAATCAATAAACCTAGAAAATCAAACCAAATATTAGAAACCCAAACCGCGCATCTTCATTTCATAAAGCACACAAAATCATCTTCATCAAACCATTGCATGATTTTTTAAACCATAATTTGTTGAGTTGAATTAAATCAGAAAAAAAAAACATCCACAAAATAGGAGAAGATAAAACATCAAGATAAAAGGAAAATATTTGAAAAAAAAAATTGAAAGGCAAAGAATTACTAAATTATATTCCTTGATCTTTAACTGAAGAAGATAAGGAAAGTAGGGACGGCACTGCAACGTGTGATGAGGAAAGAAGAGTGAGATAAAGGAAACAAAAAGATAAGTTTTTTCTAAAAAAAATAAAATTGTGGATACAATTAAATAAGAAGGAACGAAACAAATACTTCACTGTTGTTTATTTCTTTTTTTTAAAAAAAAAATTATAATATTTCTATAGCTTTTGGCTTTTTGGGTACTCCGTACTAACAATTTCGACGGACCCTATTAACATTTATTTTTTTAAAAAATTATGTTATGTAAGAGACCAGTTTTTTAATGTGAGTTATAAAACGACCAAAGAAACCAGTTGAGTTAGAAAACCTGTTTCTTATCATAACAAACCAGTGTACTGATTTGACTGGTTCCATATGTATGGTTATTTAGCTCATTTTTGTAGTAGTGATACAAGTTAYTAGTTTATATTCACGCGATAAGTGCGACTTTATTTCATACTTATAATTGTTGTATGTCGAGACTAAAAGTGGGAGTAAGAAGACAAAAGTATATTTAAAGATCTGTAAATATATACCTTTTTAGATGTTAAAGTTTGTTGTTGAATTGACGTTGAAGTAGTTGTGAAGTTGTGAATTTGAAAATTTTTAATTGTTTGTAAGAATTATGTATTATAAGTTTAAGTTGATTGTGTGGAAAAATATTTTGAACAATTATCGATATTTTAGGTTGTAAAATTTTAAAAAATCGTTATTATTATTCTGTTGAAACTCAATTTTATTTGACTTTTTTTTTTATTGATTAAAGGTTTATGGTTTATTATTAGTTAGTTTTGTAATGTCTTGGTTTCTTGATGAATTCAATTCTAGTTGACTTATCTCTATTATATAAGCCAAGGGGGGAGCAATGGTGTCCCCCCTAGGAAATGTCTTATTCGCCCTTGGTAATATAAACTAACATATTTAAATCTTCCTTAATTAATTCACTACCTATTATAAAATTTTCAATCAAAGGAAGGTTTTAAATTTATCAAATAAACTACTACTTAAAACCTAAAACATTGATAGTAAAAAAATTATGATTGAATAAAAAAACTACAATTCATAAAACAAATACAATTCAAAGAGCGTGAAATATAAATTAACAGTTTTTTATCTTTTTTTTTATTTCTTTTACAAGTTTCAAGCACGCATAGCGTGCACTAAAAAACTAGTTTTGGATTGATTGAAGGTTCATTTTAGGTAATGGATTTTTGTTTACGTGATTTTGGTTTATTAGTCAACTAGATTTAATCACGAGCATAATATAACAGCATTCACGTTATATGATAATTTCTTACTAATAATGTAATAAACAAAAGAAATTGTAAAAAAAAAATTTGGTGAACTAAGAAAGTGTAAAATTTAAATGACAATAATTTTAAATTTTCACTTTTACAATTTGCTACTAAAAATGTTACGAAGTATATGTTTGCAATGTAATTAAGGTAAAATTTCACGAAATTGTAATTTTTTCTTTTAATAATAAAAAAAAACTTCATTTTTTCATTTTTTTTTATAAAGTCGTAGTTAACTATAATTTCTTTGATTTCCTGGGAGCATACCCTCCCATGATGATTTTCATTGGTCAAGAAAACATTAAAATTTTATTTTATAAATCATTTCTCTCTAATTTATTACACGTATAATAATATTTTATTCTCTTGTGTCTTAGAGGGTTGGTAACCCTTAGGGTTGCTCAATCATTTTCCTTATTATTTACTTGCATTATTTGGGAGGATTAAGAGAAAATAAATGACATCATTAGTCATTTTGGAGGGAAATTTTTTCATAAGAGATTGACATGTGGCATTGTGTGAGTGTGACATTAGCATGTCCAGTTTTAGTAATTAGTTACTAGTATTTTGTGCACACGATACGTGCATAAGTACATTTTATATGGAGTAATACATTTAGATTAATATATAATCATCATAACATACATTTAAAATACATACGGAGTAAATAATGCCGATGATCGAGACATTGGCTTAATAATCAAGATAAAGAACTTTATGCACAATAGGAAATCTCCATTTTCGATTTCTAATACTCTGTATTTACTGTCTTGTGGCTCATTTATAAGGGAAAACAAGAACAAAATAGATTATATATATATTTAGGGTTCATGTTCCACATTTTTAGCCTTCATGTTCTACAATTTTATATTATATGTTCTAAAATTGTAGGCTTTATGTTCTAAAATTGTAGGCTTTATGTTCTACAGTTATAGTTTTCATGTTCAACAGAATTAGTTGACGTGTTCTATTGATTTAATCTTGATGTTCTACCCTTTTTGTGACTTTCTCTCTCCTCCTATATATTGAACCACCACCAAGCCCAGTCCACAAATGACCCACGCACCACCACTTATCTGCATGAAGCCCAACCAAACTGACCCTCACGGCCTCACCCAACCCAGCCCACCCTCACCCAATACCTCTTTCCACCCCTCCTGCCATCACACCACCACCACCCTCACCACACCCAACACCTCACCCAACACCTCACCCTCACACTCACCCACGAACCACCACCACCACCTCACCCACGCGCACCATAACCTCGCACTCACCCTCACTACTTTCACCACCACACACACGACTAGCACTGCACCACCACTACACAACGACACCCACTCACCACCACCCTCACTAGCATACCCCCAATGGAACCACCGCACCACCACCCTCACCACACACCGCCACTGAACCACCGCACCACCATAAAAAACAGTCCTCAATCGTTGAAACCACCACTACTATGTACCAAATCCACCTCGTCGGCTGAAACCACCACAACCACCACTAGATCTAACCAATACAACGAACTCTCTTGTCAAAAATCAAAACCCAGATTTGTTCAAATTCACACCAAAATCTAAAAACAAAGAAAAAAGATTGAAGAAAGAGAAGAAGATGATGAGAAGAATAAGTGTGTGGATCGCAAAATTGAGATGCCGGCGATTGTTGCAGCGCGAGAGTGTTTGAGGTATGGCGTGGGTAAGCCTCGCTCGTGGGGAGTCCGGAGTGGAAGCAACTGTGTTGTGGTGGTTGGGAGTTGGAGGTGGTTCGACGGTGGGAGCGGAGGGGCCTGGTTCCGGTATGGCCGCAACAGAGGACGGAGAGAGAGAGAGAAAGGTGGGTGGGATGGAGAGAGAAAGGGGTGATGAGAGAGGAGAGAGAAATTAGATGGGGTGGGAGGAGATGGTGGAATGGGTATTGGGTATGTAGGAAGATATAATGACAAATTGTTTAAAATATAATTTAAAAATGAATGGTAGAGATTAGTTTACTTGATTTGATGGTTGAGATTGAAGCTCATAGTTTCGCCATAAGAGTGGTTCTCATATGAAACCTAAGAGAGAAAAGGAGAGAGAGATTGCATTCTTAGGTGTTTTGGGATGGAGAGGAATGTGGTTTATATAGTGTATTGCACAAATTATTAATTTAACCATTTTATTACAATAGTGTCTAGATTCATTATTGCAGTGTATAGATTGATTCGCTTAAAAATGACATCATATAATTATTAGTGTCTAGTTTCATTGTATTGTACATTGATTGATTGATGTATATATAAATGATAAATGATTTTAATTTATAATTTTTACTAAAATTAAGTTAATTGACATTGATATTAATTTAGTCACTAATTATGATTTTGACAGATTATGCAAATAATTTTAATTGATGGAAATGTTAATATCTTAATTTCATTCATTTGTAATAATTTACTCAAATTGCAATCATTTATATGTCTTGATTTAGCTTGTTCAATTCATCATTAGTTTTAAATCATTTTAAGCATAGTTCTTTTATTTAGAGTAAGTTTCAATTTATTTTTTTAAGTAAAATTTGATTGATTTTTTTTCTAATATGCATTGATTTTAATTTGAATTTGAGTTGATAGGATGTTTGATTCAGTAAGTTTACAATATTTGATTATTAATTGTGTAATAATGTTGAAAAGAAAAGGGTAAAAATGAGATTTCCAAGGGGAGACACCATTGCTCTCCTAACCCTTGTGTAACTTAAATAAATTTTGTAATGCATTGGTTTTGGTGAATTCAATTGTAGTGTTGACTTTCGTATTTGAGTGATTAATGGTTTATTTTGGCAATGACTTTTTTGTATACATGATTTTGGTTTGTTAGTCATTTCTGAAGTGTATTGGTTTTTGTGTTATTTACATAAGGGAGGGGGTTAAAATTGTAATTCATTTGGACATCGTCACTGCTGTCACCACCTCCCCCATTCACTTACTAGTATTATTTGCACGCTATGCGTGCTTATTAGACATATAAAAAGTTGCTAATTGTTTGCAATACAATTATATATATGTTTCCTCGAGTTTAATAGAAAACTATATATATGAAAGTATTTTTACGTAATAGTTTTCATTTTTATTGTAATATACAATTTACGGAAAAATAGTAGTGTTAGCATTGTACGGTATAATTGTTTGCAATTAAATAAATTGCATAATTTTTCTAATGATTATCCTTGTTAAGGAGAAATAAGGCAAGTGTTAATTTACAAAATTATTGGAGTAAATATTAAAATAGTAAGTTTCTCTTTTTGATTTATGTGATGATAACTTATTTTTTTGGAAATGTGGTTAGTTCGGGGTTTGTTGAATGTTTATGTATTAATTGTAAAAGATTTTGAATTGATGGAGAACTTTTTTATTGAAGGGAAAGATAAAATTTCATTGATTGAAAGTCATATGACATTTACAATAAGCATCACATAAAAGTAAAATACAATATAATAATCAAGTAAAATTCTTCTTCAAAATAACCATACTGATGAGAAACTATATCTGACGTTTAAGTGCAGTCGTTTATTGCTTGTTCGGTGAATTAAGCAGCCTTYTGTTAGCGTGTCCATCTCCTTGACATAGTTTTGGGAAGAAAACACATTACTTGATAACCTTGTATGTAGATCGCATCCTCAATTCCGACACCAATTGCAAAATTGTATGACTTACAACCCATGAATCCAATGTTTCAAACAAAACCCTAAAAATATATTCCAATCTTCCATAAGGGAAGAAAAGAAAGACAAACCCTAAACTCCCACAAAAAGAGAAAAGAAGCCCAAAAGTTGAGAATAAATCCCTCATAAAGAGAGAGCAAAGATCATTATTAATGACTAAAAAACTAAAAACTAAAGAAGCAACCAAAGAACAAATTGGGACTTACCATCATCAAACAGATGATAATATTAACCCTTGCAACTACCAAAGGTTTTAAGGTTTTTGAGGAGGGAAAGAGAGAAAGAGGCGAGAGAGGAAATTCTTGGTTAGAGAATCTTTTAAGGAAAGCTTTTCATAATATTATTGGTTATGTTGTTATTTTTCTTATTAGTGATGGTAATAATGTAGTTTAAGAGGGGGACATCATTGCTCCCCCTTTTCTAATGTAATAGAGATATATATGGACATATATATGGTATTCATTACCTCAATTCCACGAAGATCGTGCCACTTTTTTATATAGATGTTATATACTTGTATGAAGTTCCTATAACTTTCACTTTATTTATATTTAGGAAATCTTATATTATTTATTTATGGGTTTTTCTAACATGTGTCCAAGGACACATGCTAATACAACAAATTTCTCAAAAAAATGATTATGATGAATATTAAAAATAAATATTAATGCTTGACTTTTTTTAATACTTAACTTTTGATTATTTTGTTTACAAATTTATGAGGATTAAATTTGGCAACTAAAAAAATATTTTAAAAAAATTTGTTTAATTAAAAATTAAAAATAAATAATATTACCTAACATTTATAACTTTTTTCGTATTTATCACAATTAAATTTTAAATGAGTATTATTTTGTCGTTTTAACATTTGCCCCGTTAGAAAAACCATTTGTTTATTTATTTATGGTGGTATGGAACTTATTATGTTATTTGCAGATTCGGCAAATTTGAGGCAACTACAACGTTTAGACTTAAGTCTAAATCGATTTGATGGCTCTCTAAACGGTAATTGATCTTATCAACTAGCTAGCTATTCAATTGTTAGACGTGTCAAACGGGTCGAGTTGTGCTAACTTGATTTCCTCTTTCGGGTTTTACGTAGCAGATTGATGTCGGATTCGTGTTTTGGATATCTTGTTTATGACTCAAAAATCGCGATGTTTTTTTTTTTTACAAAATATAATTTTTAAATTTCATTTTGTTAATAAATTGTCTACATTTTTGCCTCAAATACCAACAATTAATAAATAGTGTCTTTTTGTATAATTTTCAACGAATAAATCATCATAATGACAATTTAAAAGATGAATAGTAAAGATTTAATGGTTTAATATGATAGAAATTATCAACCAACGATAAAAATTACAAAAAATACTTAACCCAACGAGTTGAAAATTAGCGRGTTTCAACGGGTTAAAAATCTCTTTTTTTTTGTGTCTGTGCGCGCTATATGCAGGTCAGGTTATTCAGGTTTTTCATGTCGGGTCAGAAATTGACAACTCTATAAATAAATCGTTATAATAAACTCGCCATTTATTAGCATCGTTTAGAAGTTTGATTTTCAACCTTAACTAGTATTTTAGCCCGGCGTTGCCCGGGTCATACAATTTTCTTATGTCGATTAATTGTTTTCATTGTTTTTATTTACTTTCTCTGTATCAAAATAAATGTAACGATTTAACATAAAGTAGAGAGAAAAAGTGTCAAATCGTTGCGTTTATTTTGATACGGAGGAAGTAMGTGAAATGTGATGTACAATATAGTGAATTTGTGATGATCTTAAAAATAACTGAGTAATTTTGAAACTAAATAAAGGAGAAAATATTATACTTCTTCTGTTTCATAATTTTCAGTACATTTGAATTTTTTTTCTTTCCACTATTCACATGTAGATAAAATCTTATTGATATCAACATGCAGATATAAACCATTTACATATATTTGCTTGTGCTTCAAGAATAAAAGAACAATAAATTTATTAAAAATTATTGTTAAACAATAAAACTATTACTATCGTCTAGATAGTGGTTAGAATCTCTATCTAAAAAATGTTTAAAAATTGTGGTTAAAATCGTTAAAAAAATTAAAGGAAAATTATTGAAAAAACTAAATAGTGATATAATTAAGTGCTCTTTAACTAGGATACTTAATATATTTTGTTTAAAAATGAAATGGTTCAACACTAAATAATGTTGTTGAGTTGGTAATAAACATTTGATTGTGTCATATAGTCTTGAGTTCAAACTTTACTTAAACATATTTTTCAATTGAAACAACTAAATCATAATCCTATGTGGCACTTGACAACATTGAGAACTAATGAGGTGGTGCACACGAGAGTTGAGGACCACGTGGCCGCTTTGACGGTATTCAGAACACCTTTTTTAATAATATTTATTAGATAGATAGATTAGCTTCTTAATTACTATGATGCCGTGCATTTACGTTTTGCAGAATTTTCACAAACATCACATATCTAGAGAAGCTGCAAGTATTACATCTAACGACAACCAAATCCAAGGTAAATTATATTATCAATTTTATCGAACTCTGTTAAAAAGTTATCCTTAGCCTTCCATTTTTTATTTATCTTTTTCCAAAAGAATATTGTCACTTAACCATTCTTTTATAACATATTTTTGCAAAACCGTTTTTTAAAAGAGAAATGGTCTAAAATCACCACTAATATAGCTTTTTTTTTTTTTTTTACCACCACCCTTTCCAACCGAGTTTTTAGGCATTGATCCGGATAAAAATCTATTTTTTTCATTTTCTTTTCATCATTTTAGCCCACAAATCCCCTTTCTCGACCTCCAACAGCACCCCCCACACCACCGAACTTAGAATCTCCACCCAAACCACCAAGTTTCGGCCCATTTGCGCACCAAAACCCTTTTTTGGAGGGGGGGGGGGGAAGATGATTAAAGGCCAAAAAAATTTGAAAAAAATAAGGTTTTTGGCCGCTCAACACTAGAAACTGGTGAAAGAGTGGTGGTCAACAAAAAATAGCTTATTACTTGTGGTTTTAGACCATTTCCCTTAGAAAAGGTGATTTGTGACAAAATACCCTTTATAAAAGGTGATTAATGACAAGATTGTCTTTTCCAAAACACTTTTCTTAACAAAAATCAACTACAGGAATATTATTTTTGCATTTTTATTGTAAACTCACATTGCAAAAYATTTCGATGAAAAATGACTTTACATTAATGGTTCGAGTACAGGATACCAAGTTCACGAACATAATATGATATCATTAGTAGTTTGTTAGGATATATTGTATTAATGAAAGATTTTGCATGAGTACATGATGAATTGGCAAGGCTTGATCCCGAGAATTTGGTTAAGGAATTTGAGCCTCTTAATCACTAAAGTCAACTCTAGTTGTGATATTATATTTTATTTTAGGTTTCGATTGGTAGGGTGTAAAACATTTTCAATGTAAAATGATTTTCATAGAAAACAATTTACAATGAAAATGAAAAACAATTTCCATGAAAATATTTTTCATTGCTTGGTATGGAAATTGTTTTTCATTGTTTGGATGTATGTAAAAAGTGTGATGAAAAATAGGGAAAATAAAGAGGATCCAAGGAGGATACGACAGGAGGGAGGAAAATAGTTTTCCTTTCATTTTGAAAGTAAAATAGTTTTCCATCCATGTAAGGGAAATTTTACTCCCATGGAAAATAGTTTTACACCTCTTTGTCTACCAAACAATGTAGAATTGAGAAAGAAAGGAAAACACTTTTCATGAAAAATGTTTTACGCTCTATCAAACGGAKCCTCAATGTAAAACATAACTTTTAATAAATATGCTCATTAATTTTAATAAGTTTATATCTTTTTGCTAATTAACACTTATTATCCTTAGAAATCAAATGATATGTATAGATTAAACCTAAAGTTTAATTTTATGTAATTTATAAAATGTTTATATTTCAAATAAATTTTCATATCCTGGTTCATTTTTGTACTGGAACACTCTTGTATTATTATTGTTTGAAAATTTCCATATCTTATATATATGGACTAGAAATTTTCCGTTTGAAAGTATTCTAACTGTTCAACCACTTGTGCACTGCAGGTATTTGCAAACTGAAAAATCTTGTAGAGTTGTACCTTCAGAACAATCTCTTTCATGGAGTTTTTCCCTCATGTTTTCAGAACTTGTCCTCGTTGCAAGTTATTGATCTTTCATTCAATCATTTCAACGGAAAGTTACCAAAACTGCTCTCAAACCTTAAGTATTTGGTGCATCTAGACCTCTCTGATAATTACTTTGAAGGTAACTTTTCCTTGACTTCTCTGGCTAACCTTTCGAAACTCCATCTTCTACGACTCTCAGGAAATAGTTTCCAAATTCAATTCGAATTTAATTCATCCTGGCAGCCCAAGTTTCAGYTGCAAACATTGGGCTTGCGAGGTTGTAGTCTGTACAAAATATCAGGAASTTTTCCCGAATTTTTGTCACRTCAAACCAAYCTGAGTTACCTAGACCTTTCYSATAACAATCTATYTGAACCKTTCCCAACTTGGWTGTTTAACAAGACRAAGCTTAAGGGTTTGTACYTGKCAAACAACTTTCTTACTGGAAYGATTAGCTTTCCRCATTTGAATTACAYGTCATTGCATTATTTGGATATTTCCAATAACAACTTACAKGATGAGCTACCTGAAGACATTGGTCTTGTGTTTCCTAATCTTGAATATTTGAACTTTTCGGGYAATCAWMTTAMRGGACYTATTCCRAATTYAAYARRTCATATRARKTTTTTGGATTTGTCATATAATAACTTCTCTGGSGWATTGCCAAAACCACTRCTTAGTAATAATAGTMACCTYGWGRTACTAGACCTTTCGAACAATGATTTAGAAGGGGATATCATTCCAAATTATATGAACCTTCCAAGTTTGTCCTGGTTAAATCTAAGCAATAATCGTTTTAGGGGGACAATTAATGATGCCCTTCGAAAAAGCTCTCAGTTATACTATATGAACTTATCCAACAACAATGTAACTGGCCAGCTTCCTTGGTGGATTAGGAACTTCTCTGAGTTATATTCTCTGTCCTTGTCACAAAACAATATGCATGGCCAAATTCCAAATGATATAGTTGCGCTATATTTAGATCTCTCACAAAATAACTTCAGTGGATCTGTACCTCGCCCGAAAGTATGTCAATTTTTCTTTCTGCACTTGCATGGTAATAGTCTGACAGGACCAATACCAAGAGCATTATCAAGTTGTCCCCTCCTAGAAACACTTGATCTGAGGGACAATCAACTCTCTGGTGGTATTCCCTTGTGGATCGATAAAATTCCAAGCCTAACGGTACTCTTGTTGGCTGGCAATAACCTACAAGGTTCAATTCCCCTACAACTCTGTCGATTGAGTAAAATTGGCATTTTAGATCTCTCGCGGAACCAACTATCTGGAGGAATTCCCATGTGCTTCGGGAATATGTCTATAGGGATGAGAATTACAATGATATATGAAAATGATTCAATTGTTGAATACAATATGGATAGTGGGATAAACTTGGAATTATATGATACAACTGAAGAAGTGGAATTCTTGAATAAGAATCARCGTCTCACTTACATGGGTACAAATCTTGTTCTTATGTCTGGATTGGATTTGTCATGTAACAATCTTTCAGGGAAAATTCCACCCCAACTAGGTGACTTAGAGTATATTCAGTCCTTAAATCTGTCGCACAACATCTTATCAGGACCCATCCCAAGTCGATTTTCCAACCTCAAACAAGTCGAAAGCTTAGACCTTTCCTTCAACCATTTGAGCGGACAAGTTCCTTCCGAGCTTGTRGAGCTTAACTTCTTAGAGATCTTCAATGTGTCATACAACAACYTGTCTGGAAGAGTGCCAGAGACAGGACARTTTGCAAACTTTGAYGAGAGAAACTACTACGGGAACCCTAAACTTGTCGGATATCATGTGAATGATATGCCGAATCCAAACAAAGCATTGCCTCCTRCTTCAGACACCGGAGAAGATGAAGGAAAAGATGACCACGGCGGTATAGACATGGTAAACTTCATGTGGAKCTTTASCATGTCATGTGTTGTCATGTTCATTGCAACTGTTGYAATCCTCTACATCAACCCTCAATGGCGAGAAGCATGGTTTGAGTTTGTTGATTGGCATGTCTTTAGGAGGTTGCCACTTGCCACTAGTCTCGTAGCTTAGTTATCTTTGATTTGATTGTATTTTTCAAAGTTATTTTGGTTCGAGCTCACATCTAATGTAAGCATAAATGAATTAAYAATAAGATTAGTCTTCAATTATGTAATTTCATGAATGACACGTGATGTGGTGAACTGTCAAGCTGAATTGATCAGATAATTAGTTTGGAGACTTACTCCCTTACATTTTTAATGTTCTACATGTTTATTGTTTGAGGAAATTAGAAGAAAAAATGTACTCCATATGAATTATAATGCGAGTGAGCTTAGATAAA
>SNQN01011612.1:7001-18408 GCA_008642245.1 Bassia scoparia | reverse complement strand
TGATAAGTATAAAATCCAACACCATAGGAATTCCCCATATCGACCACAAACCAATGGAGCCGTGGAAACCGCGAGTAAGAATATAAAGACCATCATTACTAAAATGACTGAAACATAAAAGGATTGGCCTCACAAACTTCATTTTGCACTTTGGGGATATAGAATATCAATAAGAACTTCCACAYGTCATACTCCATTTTCGTAGGTCTATGGAATTGAAGRAGTTCAACCAATCGAATTGGAGATTCCGTCTCTTCGCATTGTGTTGGTAAGAAAAATCCCCGAAGTTGAGTGGATTCGTGCTAGATACGATGAGTTGGTGTTGTTGGATGAAAAATGTCTCTTCGCTTTGCATAATGTGAATGTATATCAACAACAAATCATGAGGCATTMTAGTAAMGGTGTTAAACCTCGAAACATTAAGGCAGGAGACTTGGTCTTAAAAGCGTTGCGAAAAAATTTTCTAAAWCCTCGCGAAAAWTTTTGTCCAAATTGGTCTAGGCCCTACATTGTCAAAAGTATCCTATCAAGAGGTGCAGTWCAATTACAAGATATGAATGGCGATGAATTTGCAAGTCTCATCAATCTAAACCAACTCAAGAAGTACTAAATCTAYTAAAAAAAACATGACAAAAGTCTAGACTCATTCCATGTATTAATGAACTACGAGCAGCCTAATTCCATATTGGATATGTAGGCAACTTCTTTGAAGTGCGGCCCCATTAATAATGCTTTCCCCACTTTACTCATAAATGATGTAAATKATGATGATAACAAAAGTTTGAATTATTTGCAAAATTGTAAATATTTATAAATAATGACAATGATATAAATGTTTATACAGAAAATAAATATTCTTAGGCATACCCTTTCCTCGAATGGGTGCCTTAGATTTCTATGGAGCTTCCGCATTAAGTGGGCACAATCGACTCCAAACAGGTGCATTATTGGGTCCTAGTCTGGCCTTGACTGTGTTAGCATTGATTTTTTCTAAACGTGTAGTGGTAGGCTCAGAAGTAGTGACAATTTCTAAAAGTCGTTTTCTATTCAAGTCATTCTTCTCCGCAACTCTATAATCAGCACAAATCCCGTTCGTTTATGTTTTGATGTGTCTATCCATATTTTTGTGTCAGTACACGAGGATAGTTGTTGCGTGCAGTTCATCCAATTCTTAGGGGTGGGGGGGGTGCCCGACCTTTAATTTTCAAGTTGTTAGGTTGAGCAATTCCAAAAATCACCCATCTTTCAAGGATCACCCAAATACATTCAATTAGCAGGCCTACGAGTATCATGATCTGGATATACTGCCTTCTACTATAGATACCTACATTTGTCCCTAGCCCAAGACGGCCCTACACATAAGCTAAATGTGAGAGAACTATGGGTCATAACAGACCTTTAAAAAGCAACTTTTCACTTACAGCCTGGGCATGATCTTTACACAACACCCTTAAATAGTAAGTTTTAATTTGAAATAATTTAATGTTTTTTAACATTTTTCTAGAATTTATTGGGATTTTTCTGAATTTTCTAAGCATTTTTTGCAATTTTTTGAATTTCAACCAATTTAATTAATTTGCAATAAATTTTAATATTACGGATATACAATTACAAAACTATGAAATTATTTAACACACACACTATTTTTTAAAGGAATGTTATGCTATTTTTCATAATTTTTGGAGTAGTGGAACATATAGATTATGAATTTTGAATTAAAAACGCGCACATCCGAGCGAAACAGGTCATTCGGAGCTTCGGGCGCGCACCCCGAGTTGGGCCCACACAAATATCTCCCAAATTAATCAGTGATTGTGTTAAAATATAACAATCAAATAAAATCAAATGATTATTTTATTTCGATTTATATTATTGCGCATCATTTCAAAAAAGGGTAAAACGAATCATAGTAATCGCAATAAAAAATCAGTTGCAATCATATAAATCACACATATATATTTATATGATTTTATCTCGATTTGATTTCATTATGATCTCACTTTTCAGGCAGGGCGAATCAGCCAAATATACTGAAGAATAAATGCAATATAATCCGTTGCAATCATATAAAATCCACACATATATTTTATATGATTTATCTGATTTATTTCATAACGATTCTCACTATTCGAATGAGCAAGGCGAATCAGCCAATATCTCGATAATCAATGCAATAAATTCATTGCAAATCATATAAAACAACATATATTTTATTGATTTGATCATCGATTTTATTTCGATCCTTGCCGTGCTATATAAATAGAACTCGGTCCTTCATTGCACAATTCACATTCGCCTTCATACACCCTCAGCGACCGCTTCTCTCTCGTCCTCAATTCACTCTCTTACTTTGCATTCAAATCACAAATGTTTTCAATTCTTTATATAATTACATTTTAAGGCTTCATTTTCAACCGGTATCTTAATGGGTTCTTCAAAGGCTACAAGCGGTTCTTAAGGTTCGCGAGTTGCGTGTAGAGGGGTACCGAAACTCGTTCTCCGATTGAAAGCGCCGTGTTGCAATAGCTAATTAGAGTCTCAATTTCTTTACCCTTGTCGAATAGCTTTTGTTAAAATTATCGTTTCTATGTAATTGAGCTATGTAATATCAATCTTGGTACAACATTGGCTGTTTAGGCACCCTGTAATACGGATCTAAACAATAAGCTATGTGTCGTCAGACAACACAATTAGTCATGTGTGCATCTATTTCTGTTTAAGGCATAACCACATAGTATATTTGCATGCTTACGGTTTAAAACTGGAAAGTTTTATTTGTTGTCTTTTTATCAATGAACTCGCGGAGGATGATGAAGCGTTTACCGAAATATGAAGTAGAAAGCCGCTAGAACGCGCGGTATTTTGGGTGACTTGGTATAGGTTCTCTTTCTTACGTTTCGTGGGATTTCAGTTTAACCTCTAAGATAAGATTGTTCTGGCTGGTGTGTGGGCCAGAACAATTAGGAAGGAATGGGGGGTGGTTCTTGTATAATGTGAGATGGGGGCTTGTGACACTATTTGGCACCCTTACACTTGTCCCTTATATCCGACCTTGGTGGATTAGGTACTACGCATAGCTTGGCTTCGCTTGCTTTATTCAATTATAGACAATGGCCTTAGAAACGATCCGCAGCTTCCCAAAAGAGTGCAATGTATTCGTGTGTTGGTGGGTGATTATAAGCGGGATTGGAAAAAATGTATGTTAAGTTTTATCATGGGTAGTACTATTGATTACTATATCTACCAATCAAGACCAAGAATGGTAAATTTAATGGCACTTCCCCCTCTACTTGTTGCGAGAATAATTAAAAACAACTAGCACAAACTACTCACACTATGCAAAAGAAGAATCTCAAAGTGGCTAGAAACATTCCCAGTTAAATAAATAAATTGAAATAACACAAAAACAGAGGATCGGACAACACACAAAGTTCAGGCCCAAAAAAAAGGTGACGCTCCTGGCGCTCCGTACAAAAACAAAACAACAAATTTAGTTCATCAGTGCATCGTAGGAATATTAGAAAAGGTCAATCCAACTAATCCACTAATACATATAAGCACATTTTTCATCTTTAAGAACTCATAGTCTATTCTTTGTGAATTATGCCAATGAGAACGACCCAATGCCCACAATGAATCCGAAAAAAATCGTACTCTCAATTCGTAAGTATTGAGCCCATCCTAATCAATTAAAACAGACATGGTAATAATCTACTTACCAGTTATTGTGAGTTAAATTCTCTTTGCGTGTTGATAGAGAACTCCATGTTTTCAGGTAGTGCAATCAAATATCAAACGTTTCGTCAACCTACTCTATTACACAAAGCAACAAAATGGAAAGCATGTTGACAAACATCGACTAACAAAACAAGACCTATCTCACTACTTTAATTATAACAATTATAAAGTTATTGTATTTACCTGCAATATAGTAAGGGCAACCAATTCATATTGTTCACAATTCTTTTTTTCGATGACAAGCGGATCCTATCTTGAAATCGAGTGCCAAGGAAGCAAAGTTCTCTACAAAAAGCAAATGATGTCGAACGCGCGAGTGCGCGAGTGTTGCGACATGGAAATACAAGGTGACAAAAACCAAAATTTCATTATAATGTGACAGGAATTGAGGGAAAAATAAGGTAGGAAGTGACAAAGACAATGAAATAAAAGATGGGGTTCGTCCCTCCTTGAGCCACACTAATTCCAATCGCTACCCATGTTTTGAAAGTGGTCGACAAGTTTCAACAAGTCGACTTCAGTATGGCCGTGCACAATTTCAGAAATTCTTTGACTTTCGATTTCTAAAAAGTTCTCAAAGAATTGAGAGAAGAATTCAGAAAAATTTGGGGAACATGGAGAAAGATCGTATTAATTTCTTCAGGCAAAGGAGTAATTTCATTATTATCAAAGCGAAAAGAGTATGCTTYAGGATTCCAATACCTTATTGCYGCATGTAAGAAAGACATATCGAGTTGCACCGACCTTAATTTCATTATTATCAAAGCGAAAAGAGTGTGTTTGAGGATTCCAATACCTTATTGCGACATGTAAGAAAGACATATCAAGTTGCATCGACCTTAAATTAAGAGAATACTGCAGTGGTGGTCACGAATCTCACCTATAGCCGAGTTGGAGAGATCACGAATCCACTCATCAAGAGAGAATCTTACTTTGCGAGCCATGACAAACACAATAACAAGCCTTGGCAGAAGTTTATTTAGAGTGTTTATTTGAAGTTATGAATAATCACAAGGCATCAGGTCTATTTATAAGGTTGCAAAGATAGATATACGTCGAAAAAGTTCGCAAAGATAGATATACGTCGAAAAAGTTCGCAAAGATAGATATAAGACGTTTTTAAAACAAAAGATAGGCATCAATATCACAAAATTCAAGCTTATATARGGTCCATGAAARCGTATATACGCTAATCCGAACCATTTTATAAACTGGACACATGCGTATATARGCTTCCAGCTTATGTTGCAGATGACATGGCAACAAAAGATATTATACGAGGCAAAATACMAAAAYSAGAAGCGTATATACGATTCATACAATCGTATATACACACATCACCTTCATATTTACGCACATCATCTTCGTATATACGCTGGCTTATTTGTCTGCCCATGTMTTAGCTGATATGGCAGGCTGACTGGGCAGATTTCGTCCAATTTTGTAGAAAATACYAAGGCCCTGAACGRATTTTTACGCCTATCTATCACTCGTATATGCWTTCGGACATTTATACGACAAATCAAAATACTCATTCATCGRTGCAAATTAGCCAAGCGAGTCCATCACAGACTTATTAATTGCAAAACACGAAGCTTCGTTTGACTCAAAAAACATTTGCCTTTTTTGTTTTTTCTTTTTTGTGTCAGTACCTCCAAGGCATACCAAAATTCTACATATCACAAAAATTCATGCATAACATCCAACAAAACAACCCTTAGTCAAAAATACAACCCCCATGGATTTTTTGTAAAGACAAGGTTAAAAAAGGATGTCCTAAGGGTTTCAGTTCCCTGATCATCACAACACCTCTAACTCCACACACAATCCTACATTCAACCCGCACATCAGGACACCATACAACACCTCTAGCTACATCACCCATTACCAAGACATACACATCGGCTAAACACTCACACTCTACACCCTCCCAGCCAGGACACCCCCATAAACTATACAAGATCACCCATAAAACACCCACTCAGCACACAAAATATCCTCAATCAATCAACACATATAACAACAAACCCCATACATACAACGTAAACCCCGCCAAACCGCACTACACCCACTCCTACAGATACACAAACCCCATCAGAACATCACAGCACTAACTATCTACCAACCAACCAACCTCCGCCACTTCATCCTAGCAAACACCCCACATACCTCACACGATCACCTCGCACCCCATTCCTATCCCACCTACCCTTAACTAACCCACACAGCGCAATAATCAACACCACCCCAAACCACTTCACACGACCCCCATACAGATTCGAACCAGACCACACACACCAGCAAATCCACACAGTACATCCGCCCAAGCCTGGACACCGTCCGAAAGCTGATCCACGAGAGCAAAACTATCCTCAATTCCACGACGCTACAACCAATGCATACAGACACCTACACACGAATGAGCAGCACACCCACTCAAACAATACAACGCCTGAGATCACTACAGCCACCAGATACCATAACACCTGAACGCATATAGTTACCCGACCACCCGATCACAGCACCGCTCGACTCGATAACACGCAGCGCACTCAGCCCCCCATAGAAGAACTAGTATCACAAGCACCATCTCCACCATCCTCATGAAACATGAATGGTAGCCGTAGGTTGCATAGGTGCATCTAAAATTTAATAGATGGGGTACGAGAGATATACGCGTAATTATTTTTTACTTAAATATACCAAAAAATTCGATTACTAATAAGAATTGAGTTCTGTGAATTCATTAAAGCTAATTTTTTTTCACTATTATATAATTAAGATTAAGGTTAAAATTTTTTAATTATTATTAGCGTAACTACAATAATGTACGTAAATTAATAAAGCATGGAAAAGGTGTATTCAAAAC
This sequence comes from Bassia scoparia, assembly GCA_008642245.1. Taxonomy (NCBI): domain Eukaryota; kingdom Viridiplantae; phylum Streptophyta; class Magnoliopsida; order Caryophyllales; family Amaranthaceae; genus Bassia; species Bassia scoparia. The sequence continues at coordinate 11,801 of SNQN01011612.1, read as the reverse complement.
AGCACAAGAAGACAACGGTATTTATAGACAACTCTCTTTGCTACTCCCACCTAAGAGCCGTTGTATGACAAAAATAGATGCTCTTAAGTGAACATAAGAGTATACCTAAGAGACTTGTTTTTTTATCAATAGCTCTTATACAGGACATAAGAAAACGTTCTTGATTTTTTACAGGTCTCTTCATATAATTTTTATTTTTTGGTGGAATGGGGTAATACAGCGAGTTACCCCTATTGTACCCCCGAGATTCACACCCTGCCGCCTGGAGCGGTGACCATCGCATCCAAGGATAATACTACCATCATTGAGCACTTGGCTAGTTGAAGGAACTAGCAGTCGTACCACTCGATGTAGGCATCGTAGGCAGTTAACAGATTTTCTAGCCAGGAACACGAATGGTTGAAACCACGGGAACGAAGCAAGAGGCACAATGACTCTGAGGCTGAGACTAAAGCTCATGAAACCTAAGCGTGAGACCTGAGGCATTCTACCGTAGCAATGAACTGAGCTTAAGGCACAACGGACGGAGTTGAGAACACAGACCGCTGACTTTGTTAAAAAATTCAAAAGTCAAAAGTACGAACACAGCAGACAATGAATGCAAAATGATTCAAATATGAAAACGAAAGATGCTTACCCAACGAGCTCGTTGATCCTCAGGGTTCCATCTTCAAAAGAGTCAATCAACCTGAGTATGCGCGACTGTCCAGTCGGTAGAACTGAAACATCACAAGTATATAGTTCAAATAAAAGAGAAAGCATGTAGAAAAATGCACGTGAAGGAACTTACCCCCACAAAGTCTGGAGCAAAGAACGGGTAGTTACATCTTCTACATTCTTTGCTGAACTTTCCATACTCCTGGAATTCGCTGTCATCCAGATAAGCTCTCGTATCCTATATCGGAAGCTAGTCCTCTCCATAGCTGTCGTTGCGTGTCTGCAAATGGAACCTGCACCCCTCCGTCAAAGTTGTCTGAAGAAGACATTGAATTACTTACTGCAAATGAAAAAGATGCAAAAGTTCTCAAATAGAAGAGGAACATACCCTAGGATAAAAACGAGCCTGGCCGGGTGAAGCAAGACAGGGATAGGTAAGCTCCTTCGTATTCGGCTAGAAAATTAATGAAAATAACTAATGATAACTATTACGGATTCCTCCACCCAAAACATCCAGAGCTTCGGACCATCATCAGATGAACAGGGGGTCCATGGGAACCACGAATGATCTGAGATATTGCCTCGCGACACGCTCACCCAGTACAACATCTCCGCAATCGCGTTATGGAAAGGATTATCTGAAACAGCTTACAAGCAGGCATCAAGCGTCGCCTTACTCTAGCAGATACTTTGGTGCGGCCTCGTGAGTGTGCAAAATGGAGGAAAGTGCACCTGTAAAATCGCCAATAGGAGAAAAATCACTAAAAGTCATCGGAAGATCAAAATATGATGTAAAGGAGCAATAAGATACTCACCGCAGTCACTCTCTATCTTTCAATCCTTCTGTGAGTCGATTCACAGGGCTGTACTTTAGGTTTAATGTTGAGAACGTCGAGTCTCCCAAGAGCTTGCAAATGGATACTACAATCAGCCTTTAGGGTTGGCTACGAGGACATCAAATAGAATAGACCCAGCAAACTACAAGAAGCATTTCAAATCATAAGCACTTGCTAAATAAGACAAATAACAAGAAAATAAATAAAATGAGAAAGTAACCTCAATCACCCGCGCACGGCCAAATAGAGGGCTTAACTAAACTGTCATCCGCTACCCACAAGCTTCCTTCACATACACGTATTACAACAAATTCAAGCAGTACTCAAACTCCGACCTAGTCATAAGCAGCAGTTGTGCTCAATAGTCAGTCAAGGAATGCTAAATACCTGGATGCGCAATTATGGATGTGTCCGCCCTAGGCGATCTAGTGCCTAAATAAACCTATTCTACCATCAGTAGAGACAATGAATCCAAGGGCCGCTGCTCGTCACTTCACGGTCAGGGCATTCATAAGGCCCTCTAACAAAGCAAATAGACGTCAACAAATTGCGTCTAAAGCCCCCTGGAAAACCTCACAACCCTGCCCTATTAATTCATTCATCATAATTGTGACCAGTTTCAGACTTTAGTCGATCAATAATTACTAGCTTATTAGTGAAAACTCATTACTATTCGAGCATTTTGAAAGTCGTAAAAGGTTATCAGTCACTTCTTCTACCCCAGGGAAAGTACTAAAAGGTTATAGTGTCCCAGAACCACTCCAACAAAGTTAAGAAAAAAGGGATTAGGGACCTCCTATAAGTCAAGCTTTCAGCGCATCTAAAATTTGCCAAATTCCCTGTCCTTCCGTACGATCGTCATGAAACCCGACTCCCAAAAAGACATTCACATCAAAATACTCAACCACTCCCTCGTGTGTGATGACCCCACGCAGGTATAGTTTTCCCTGGTACCGAAAAACAAACGATCCTCAATAACGGCTCATGTGCAAAGCAAAACAAAAGAGAACAGGAACATGCCACTCCAATCCCACGACAAGAGGACGCATGGGAGATGTGGTCTCCCTATAACACCATAAACTTTCACGCGTGACCAAGCAAGCAAGCTTCAACAGTTCCTACGCACTAGAATTGGAGGAACGATCAACCTAACCCCATGATCATCTCTGGAAGACCCGACATCCTCAACAAGAAATTAATCAAAGCCAAATCCATGAAGCCAAGGGTGTCATAAACCCATTTCACTTTAGAACACAATTTCAATGTTACTATGAGATGAAAGCGATTCACAAATAGATGCATATGACCATTGAAACATCTCAATCAAATACACATCCATTACATTTGACTCTTAAAACAAATTTTTTGAGTAAAAAATATAGTGAACGCACATTACATAAGCATTATAGGTATGAAGATTTTTCCTTTGGATTTGACGTAAAAAGCTTAAGCCTGAACGCCATCAACAATAAAGCATGAGACCAATTCCTTCAAATTTCAAATTTAGATTTGAATTTTCACTTCACCAATAAGTCAACCCGCCCAATAGTTTAGTCATAGGGTTTCCCCTTTAGAAACTGATTATATAGAATAACCTCAACTAACGTAAAAATGGCTCCTAAGATCATAGAGTTAATCAAGAAGATGAAAACATAAGGAAATAACCTTGTTGTGGAACAAGACTGAAGTGTAAAACAAACAAAGATGAAGAAAAACGAAAGTCGTCCATTTTATAACTAAGGATAGAGTAAGACTACAATTGTATTACAAGGAAGGATATTACCTCTATGTTTACACAATTGGGATGAAAACGAGCAAACTACTGATCCATTGAAGGATGAACTACACTACGCTAAATTATAGTTGTCTACTAAGCCAAGTGTGGCTAAGGGAAGAAATATGCAAGGAAAGATAGATAGATGTTGTTGTTGTGTTTYTTGTTGTTTCTTCTGATTCTACTGCATCTATGTATAGGCCTTCAAGGTGTAGATCCTGGGTGGAAGTTACATCCTTTTGACGGTTTCTTGCCGCCTCTTTTATATTTCAAATACTCGTACATTTCCTTTAAATCTTGTTATTGCCTGATCTTCATGGGTCTTTCTCTGATGGGCTATCGAGCCGCTTCTATCATAATTTCATTCTAACGCTTTTGTCATATCGCTAGACTGAAGCTATTTAGGAAGCGACATACGTCGCCTGTCTCTTTGGTCATCAATACGCTTTATTCGTAGCTAGTCACCTACTTATCGATCAAATTCTTGCAATTTAGTCAACAAATTCAACTAAATATTTTTAGTCCATAACAAATTGCCCCCTTAATTTGCAAGGGCAATATCACTTAATTCCTTGTGAATCAACGTTTCCTATCGCCATAGGATTTTTTATTTTCATTTTAGTACTTTTGTAATAAAAATGACCTTATATTCATATGGTTATAATTTTGTGATCATCCTTTTATTTGCAATAAAATGAGTTGAGAAATGGCTTTGGGTGAGAAAATGCACAATTAAATCCTCACGACTTCCAAGAATTACATTTARCTTCTAATGGGAAATTACTTGGAAGCCAAAGTAATAAATCGTCACATGGAAGCCATCATTACTGAGACGTCATTTAGTGTGTGACGCTAGCATGTCTTGTTATTAAGCATTGTTCATCATTAATGAAAATGTGCTATATTTTGCGAATAAAGAGATTTATTTAAGCAAAATATTTTCGTTGATAAAATAAAATTTCAGAATTGCATTTGTAACATTGCAAGGCAATGTTTTTAGARAAAAGTTRTGAAATTAACATACACTAAGTTATGAACAATATTTTGAATTGTAATTGTCTCATGACATACCAAAAGATAGAATTCAAGTAAAATGACTCTTTGAAGGGCCTAAATATATACATATATATTTATTTTGTAGCCCTCTTAAGGAAGTACAATCATTGGAGCATTAGGGTGTTAAGCTACGACTTTCCTTGCATTATGACGCTCAATGTACCCCTCAAAACCATCATGATCCAGTGCAATCATGTCCCAGTTCACATACTTCCGCCATTTGATATAGTTGTCCCATAACTGGCAACAACACTTATAACATGATCCAGTGCAATCATGTCCCAGTTCACATACTTCCGCCATTTGATGTAGTTGTCCCATAACTGGCAACAACACTTATAACGCACCGTTTGAATGGAATCTCCGAGCCACTTAGCCAATAATACCTCATAATATTGAGCCCTTACTAGGATTACATGATCATAAAACATGATCCTTTCTCCAGGCACCGCCTTGGCGCGCAGAGCAAATGCCTTG
>SNQN01011611.1:7657-18411 GCA_008642245.1 Bassia scoparia | reverse complement strand
TATCTTACTTTGGTGTAATAATGAAAAATATAAAATTATGATACATATATGTTGGTATTAATCATCCTTCATTTATATAAAACGGATTAAAGGGTGTTAATTAGCATATGAAATTATTAAAATTGTTCATTGTAATAAGATTGTAATAGTGTCATCATGCTACAAGTATAGGATTCATCAAGGGTTGTTCCTCCATTATTTCTCTTACAATATGGCATATTATTAAAGTCAACTACTAGCAAGTGATACATGAAATTRAATGTTTGTAAGAAAATGTATAAAAAAATAGAAGAAGAACTAAAAGAAAGTAATGAGATTGCAATAGTGTCATCATATGGAAGAATTTCTTTCCTTTTTTTAATTAGCAAAAGTGTTAATGATTAGAGATAAACGAATACTCAATGCAAATTGGTTGATTTTTTTTATAAGACAAGTAAGAGTAATTGTTTATACTTTATAGTGTGAGTGTGTGACGTGAAGGGCACATCCTAGAACTCCTAGAAGGCAGTGATGAGGTGGCAGAAGGCTATTGGRTGTATATTCGTATATGTTTAATATAAACTTATTTYAAAATAACGAAAAAAAGAGACATGTTTTTGAAAATAAAAGYCACATATACTAGTAGATAATCTTGTTTTCCATGATGAAACAAAGAGACATACAAGGGTATGAGGTATCAAAGTCGAGAGTAAGAAATGACTTAGTTGGTTAGCGTCCCTTTTCAATTTTATAAGATTCTCGCGATTCTCATCTCCCTTATGACTGTCTAAACATCGAAAAAAAAGCATGAAAGCCTCATGTACTAGCTAGTTGGACGGTTTGGACCATATGTCAAATTACACTAAAATTCCAAAAAAAAATTGATGCTAAGGGAGCCACAATGACACGGATGAGAATCGATCCCAGAATCTTTTGAAATCGGGAGAAAATCTTTAACCACTTGAGCTTTACCTGAAATTCAATTTTTGTAAAAAAAATGTATAAAAAAAAATTCGTAAATGAAAATACCATTTGGGTCCTCCACCTATTGGCTACCAACAAACTAAACTAATTATCTCGAGGCACACCACACATGCACCTAGTACGCAGTTAAGATACATAAGAGCCAATACTTTATGATTTTTATTATCTATTAGAATTGAACATTTTTGTATCTCTTTTAAGGAACTGGAGTTGGTTTTTCCGGAAGTTAATCAATCGTTTAACTACAAAGTGAATTTCAACTAATAAAATAATTAACAATTAATTCCCAAAAATCCTATTAAACTTAACCGAACCAAAAACAAATATGATGAGAACTATATATAAACACAAAATGTAACAAGCTAGAGGAAAACAAGGAGGAGTTCATATGATCTTCCCCAAACACATTCAACACTAGTCAAGATTAAATTCATGAACTATCACACTTAAAGTCACAAATTATATACACTAACAATATATACTTATAGATCAATAGTCAATGACTATGTAAGATGCAATTAGTAAATCATAACTGATCAAATAAAACGTAACAATATGGAAAAAAAAATTAGTTGCAATTTCATTTCTTGTAAAATGTTACTCCCTCCGTTTTTTAATTGTTCAAATTTTCCATTTTGGATGTTTTTAATATTGTTTCCAAACCAATTTAAAAATATAACTTTCTATTTACTTCTATTACTCTAAACATAAGAATTATTCCCTTTTAAATCAACTTTCATTACTTACCCAACTTTCATCCAAAAATTACTATATACTCAAAATTTTTCATCACACATTTACTCTTTACCTAACTACTCACTTTTTTTACCCAACTTACTCAAACTATTTGTTATCCAACTCAATCAATCAACTCTTAAATACCGTCCAAAAACCATATGAACATATAAAAAAATTGGAGGGAGTTATAACAAACCTAAGAACAGAACAGAATAAAGATTTAATTTTATCATCAAAATATCTTGATAAAATAAATTTCAACTACATCACAAAGAGCATACAAGCATCAAAACAAACTACTCGTGAACATGAATTTGTACAAAAAAATAATAATTTTAGGATTTCAAATTTCAATTTAATCCCTAAAAATAACCCATCAATTTTCAAAATAATATTTCATGATTGCATAAAATAAGGCGGAAGAACAAATAATTACCTTCAAATAGACTTCGAGTTTGATTAAAATTTTTGGAAAAATGCTTTTGGATTGATTAAAAAAAAATCTAGAAAACAAGTATGGAAGTTGAGAGGTGGGTTTTGTTAGTATGAAACTTTTCTTAAACAATATGTTCATGATTGCCATTTTAAAATAAGTGGAAGAACAAATAATTACCTTCAATAAGGACTTCGCATTGATAAAATATTCTTGGAAAATGGCTTCTTTTCGAATTGATCAAAAATTCCTCACGAAAATCATAGCATGGACTGGATCTGAGAGAGTTGGGGTTTGTTTGAAGAAAGCAGATGAAAAGGGTTTTTTGTTGGCGCCAAACAACTGCATAATGGAAGTATACTTATGATCTCTCATTCATGTTTTTAGCTTTATTTCTATTTTTGTTTTGGTTTGGACATTTTTGCATTTGGCATTGTTAGCTTAAATAATATACTAATGATCTAAGTTTACAACCACTGGTTTAATCACAAAACAATGGTATCATCAAGAAATTAGTCTAGGTAGTAAACGGTTCGTGCATAAAAAAAGTTTCAGGTCCAAACGATGGAAAAAACCAAAAAGTCTTGGTCCTTGATATTATTTAACTCGCACCTAGTACTGACCTCATTACCGATTACTGTCATTAGTGTCTCTCGATGGCAATTAATCGGCGTATAATAAGTACGGTATCGGAATAGATTATTGGGTACAAACTTTTTATAAATTGGAGGATATGTCTTTTTGTATACGATATGCACGTTATTTTTATTGGTTTTCAACCTTTTTAGAGGGAGAACAAGATGAACAAAACGAGCATAACGTCATATCTCTCGTCAATTAAAAGTTGTTGCTTTATTATATACGTTCTATCCTCCATTTGTCTCTGAATAGTTTTTTCTATTTGCCATTTTGGGTGCCTTGTTTATGGTGGTGTGTCTTAATTTACCCTTTAATTTGCAATAACAACTTATGTCCATTTACCCTTCTCTCTTTTTTTTTTAAGCTTTCATTAGAAAAATCTATGTATAAAAGAAATGGATTTTTTCTCTCTACTCTTCTTTATTTGTAAAGGGTTTGACTTTTCTCATTTCAATGTACTTTTAATACTCACTTTCTCAACGCTCTATATTCCCGGTAAAAATCACCAATATGAGAAAAATATTCTCGAGGACAAAGGTCGAAGGCGAGTAATAAAACATTACACTTGACCTACTTTTACCACAATTACACCTCATTTTTTTGCTACAATGGACCCCGCATTTTTCGCTTACGTTTAATCATTTACTTTAAAAGTAAAGAAACTACTTCTACGATTCTCTATTTAAATTCTAAGTTTTCGCTTCTCAATTTCTCTCACACTCGACAAAACTACTAAAACATTAGGGATTATTTCCACCAAATTTGATCAAATTGATAAACATCAAAAAATTACAAGAGTGAGATAAACATCATTCACAACATGGTGGAAGTTGAGTGTAAGGTTCTATCATCATGATGAATGATAGTGTCACATTGTCACTCACTCTACAAAAGACTTTGCAAAATATGGAAACGATTCCAAATAATCAAAGTGATAAAATGACATGCATGAAAAAAAGTTCATTAAAAGTGGGGTAATCTCACCGATCACATTTTCTCGTGACATCTACACTTTCCTCAATTCACCAAACCATACAAAAACGCCCATTTCTCTTCCATTCCCTTCTTTTGCTGCTTCTTTCCTACTTCACCACACAAAATCACAAGCAAACAAAACTAAAAAACCCCCCAACATACTGTACTCTTGATTGAGTATTATCAAATATTTGTTCTTCATTGGATCTCAACAGTTGTTTTTTTGGGATTGATTTTGTGGTTCTGTGATTTGCAACAATACCCAATTCAAAGGTGTGTGCTTTTCTCTCCTTAAGCATTGTTTTTGAGCATTTTGATTGATTAATTTGTTTATTACTTTGTTGGGTTTGTTGATTGACTGTTGTTGACTCATTGTTTACCATTATTTGACTAAAGTTTTGATTTTTTTTATTATTGTTTAATTTGATGTGGGTTTGTTGAATTTGGTATTGGAATCGAAATTGTGTTGGGATTTTCTGGTTTGTTATTAATTATTCAGTTGCTTCGTTGAATTGGGATCTTTTCTTCCATTATCAATTTCATGTCTTTAAGCAATTGGAATATTATGGTTTTGTTGTGTCAAAAACTTCTTGCTGACTCATTGATAGTCTACTGTAAGAGGATTTTAAGGGTATATTGTTAGGTGACTTTAATCCTGCTATGCCCTTGATGATTTGGTGTCTGTAAAGAAGTTTTTGCAAGGAGTGTTTGCGCAGAATGGAAGTTTCAGAGAAATTGGTTTAGGTGGCCAATTGAATAATGGCATTCATGCCAAATCCTAAAATGTGCTTTGGCTACCTTTTATGAAGCTCAATTTGGTGTTTTCCTTGTTTTCGTGTGTGATTGAAGGAAGATGTGAGTTTCCGGCCCTTTGTATCATCAGTGGGTTGTAGTATGATTCCTAGGGAAAGTCCTTGTGTCTTGGAAAGCATTACAATTTTTTTTATGATCGAATGCATCCGAATGCCCTTCCTTGCTTCTAGGTCAATTGTTTTCTGTGGCTCTTGGTGCAATGCTTAACTTGTGACTTAATGCTGAAAATGSTGCAGTCAAGCACCTCTAAATCTCTAGCCTCACCCTTTCTGTTAAAAGGAGTCTGTTCACTTGTTGAAATTTGATCCAAAAAGGAACAAGGCCAACTAGCTACTTCTTATAATAGAAGTGATAAACTATAGATTGATCACTTGATTCATCCATTAGGACATTTTTCGACTTCTTAGCTGAATGGTTGGGTGTTGAAACTATGATTTATCTTTTCTTTTCTTTTTTGGTGTGTGTGTGTCAAATATAGAAAATTAAAAATGTCACCCATCAATTTGAGGAAGGTCAAGGTTCATGGTAGAAAGTCTGAACTCTGAAGCATGGTGGTTAGGTAGGTTTATCAGTTAGGTACAAAGGAGTCTTCAGAATTGCTTATGAAAATTATTAATTTTGTCTCTAAATAAGAGGCCACATATTTATTTAGTTTGATTCAAAGACTGCATGCAACTTTATAAATTTGTTTTTTAAACTTAGAATTTTTCTGATTATCACTTTCGAAGTAAATATCTCTTTGCTGTGGATCGAAATTTATAGAATTTTTGTTCCATTGGTCTAGTGGAAATGTTGGATCGGATTTAAGAATTTAAGTGGTGGTGGGTGCTGGTGATAGTTATGTCCACTCACTCATTTGTAAAATGTGCCCTAATGTGGATTGAAGTGGGCGGTATATTTCTATCGCAGCCCGCATAGTTTTGCTTATCTAAACTCGCTGGTTTGGTCTTCTCGTAGTTGTTTGGTAGAGTACTTGCTACCAGCTTGCTCATGTGTTTTTTTTTATGAAGAGAGGATGAATGATTAGTTGTCTCCTCCTTAGTATCCCAGCATTAGACCTCTCAGCATTTTTTCATGTATGCCTAGTCTAAAGAGAATAAATATGCTGGCTTATATGTGGATGATGCTCCGACAGAACATATCAGTAGGACATGGTTTTAGGTTTTAGTAGATGGAATGTATCATACTGACTGATTTTAATTGTAGAGATCATTGGACAATGCCGAATACGTCGTAGTCATGGGTTGATAATCTGCACTTCTTTGTGCGTCTTTTATCTCTCATAGTTTTCGTAAATAACAAGCCTGTCCGCATGCAATTCCTTTGGTGTAAAGATTGAGGGTAGGTACCAAATTTCGAGGTCATGGTTTCCTTGCAAGACTATTTCTTTACAGAAGGGGAGTGGATGCTGGGATGGTTCTAGATTCATCATGATGAGGTAGGATACGCTGGTCGTCTGGCAGACGGGATATGCCGGCGACGGTGTCGCAGTGACTGTCTATGTTGCCATAGTGTGATGATGATGCAGATTGATGGGTGGGTTTGGTATAGGTGGTGACTCGGCACTGTTTTGGGTTGGCCCATCACAGAAGCTGAGCATCTTGGTGTTAGTAGTTGCCGCTTAAGAGAAAAAGTGCAGTGGGATCGTTCGCGCAAGAGAAGTCGAGAGACAACTATAGGTTAGTTAGTGTGTAATTACCGCACATCAAGCTTATTTGTCCTCCTTCACTTAAGTGCAGGCTGGCCAGAATCTATATGGCGGCCTTACGACTCCTCGCTTTTTCTTAGAGAGACGCTGAATAAACTTTTTGTTTAATTTAAACATCATTCACACGTGATTGAGATAAGTGATTCTAGTCATGGTTGGTAGAACATTTCTTTCCTGGGATAGCCAAATTAAACTTGAGGTAGAAGAAAACCCCGCAAGAACAGATATTCAAAGGAGCTAGCAGTGGAAGGTTCTTCACCAACTAAAAGTGAATATTTCGAGGACTTCAAACTGCAATGGCACAACTCAGTATAGATAGGGATCTTGGCTTGCCGGCTGCGTGTGTGCCAATGTGTTGAATCTGTCGAAGGGGGGGATGCCTGGCTCTGGGGGATTTTGGGGTAGGATTCTGCCTATACAAGAGGTCGCATAATGTGAAGGAGCTGCCTGAACCTGACAGTAAAAAAGCTGTTGGAATGATCTTGACGGGCAATGCATAATGGACACAAATAGAAATTGGAGCCTGGGTTTGTAACAGTTTGTTAGCCCTACAGGAAGAAGTTTGTCTGCAATGCAGATTTAGAAATGGGTTGCATACGGCAATGAGATTCATTGATGGAACTTGGTGCGCCTGTAAGAATGTATGCCGTAGTACACATGCTTTGCTCTGAATGAGGTTTGTCCTAATGCCATTGAATTCTAACGGTATGGTGAAATTGTGTGATCGTGGCTATATATATTAAAATGCCGATTTAGAAGGTTCTTGCTTCATTGAAAGATATGAAGCATTTAAAGAGCTAGGACTGCTAGTGGTACCTAATCCAGCGACAGTTCCATGGTGATTCTGGTGTTGGATTCCGGATGCTGTTGCAGCTATCCCGCAGACAGAGGCTTAGTGAGATTTATTTGTGGTTTACCCCTATGGTAACCACACAAATAATCATATCAATAACAATAATAACACAGTACTGAAAATGCCCCCGCATTGTAGTGTAGTGTAGTAGGAGCCACCGGTGGAGCTTTGTTATTTCAAGATGTCAGTCATGTCACGTCTCCTCGAACATCCAGCCAAACAAAATGGGCCGTGGAAAGGTACAGCGTTTGCTACAGCACAGGCCGTGCTTACTGTTACTCTTGCATGGCTGATTGCCCGTCCTGGCGTTGGGAAGGTTAAGTTTATATTATAGTTACTGTGTGACGTAGTGAGTTAAAATTAACAGATTGTTTGGTGTCATTGTTTCTCTATTGTTTATGCTGTCTAGTTCTATCTCCTCTGCCCATTAAACTTTTCATGTTAAGTAAGATAAGAAATGGAATCACTCTTGTGTTGTCTACTCTTGCCAAAATCTTCTTATTGCTTCAATAAATAGCCATTTATTTCAATAAACATTTATTTGTTATAGTTATTGTAAATATTTCATTATAAAGCGAACAGGCTTAGCTGAGACATCTGAAAAGGACAAAAATGTGACAGCTGATAAGAAAATTTTACCTTTCTAATGTCCAAGAGAAAGTTAAAGGATAGATCGGAAGTAGGGGGCCTAAATTAGCACAAAAGGCCATAGTAGTTAACAGTAGGTAAATTAACTCTTAAGATCACAATGAGTTTTCCTGAGAATTTGTCATATTACTAAACAAACATCCCATTTGCAAATTAAAGCATGTCATGGCCCAACAGGTGTCCCTCCACTGAATCAGATGATGTTGATTGGCATGAGATTTGTAGCACACCTCCAGCAGCTTGTTTTTCATGCTTTACAGCAGAGTTTATGTTTTCATTTGCAGAAAACAGCAAAAAATGGTCTTCATGTTCTTCTTGGAGGTGTTTGCGCTTTAGCTGTTGTTGTCTTCTTTCGCTTTGTAAGTTGTTATCCCTTTTTTTTAAGGTGCTTTCATATGCATTCTATGTACTCAGTAGCATTTTTTTTATCAATAGCCAATTTATTTTAACTCCTTCACTGTTCATGCATGCAAATTAACATGTTTCAAAAACACAAAGCGAGATGATTTTATTTATTTATTTGTTTTTGCAAATTTTGACCTCAAATTTCCCCCCATAAAGGATTAAAAGGACCCCCCAAAGGCCAAAACCTTAGCTATGAATCAGATTATATTTCTTTATTTTTTGCAAATTTGGACAAAAAAATTGACACATAAAGTTTTAAAAAGACCCTTAAACCTTGACCAGCATGAAATTCTAAGCTACTAAGGGATTGGTTAACATTGAGTTAATAAATTGGTTATTGATGAGAAATTTAAGTTATAGGTACCTATGAGAATTATGGGAAAAGGTACGTGCACTAGAGAAAACCCGAAAACTTATGGGTACACATTAGAACCCCCTGTTATTCTTTGTTTATTTATTCGCCTGGGAACACGTATGTTATATAAGTCTGTAACAAGGATTAAGTTCAGGGGTCAAAGTAGTACACAGTATATTCATCATAAAATGATGATCTGCTGATTTTTTTTTTTTGCAGATTGTGCTAACCAGGATCAAATATGGACCAGCAAGATACTGGGCGATCTTGTTTGTATTCTGGTTTCTTGTGTTTGGTATATGGGCATCACGAACACATGCTGCTCATGCCACATGATGGTCTATGTTTTACATTACTTATATACAGCATCCCCGATGCATGTAAAGCTTGCTTCCGCCAATGTTTCGACATTACTTATATACATTTTTTTTTTTTTGGATTACATGATCAACTGTTATTTTGTACTCCGTATGTCTGTAATTAAAATGTTGAGGTCCCTATAACTATTTTTGCTGAACTCGGCCTATCTTCGAGTTGGTTCAATTTTGATACAGTTATAATCAAATAAAACTTTAGATATTTAGCATAGTAATGTCCTCATTCCACATCTCATTTATGTATTAATCGCAGCGTACCAAGATTAGTAGTTTACCAACAATTTCGGCATAAATAAAAAGATATAATCAATTTGYACTTCATTGTTATGTAAAAACAGACTCAATGGCATAAATAAAAAGATTTAATCAAATTGTTATGATCTTTAACCTTTTATTTCTACAACTTTTGTCTTTCATGACATTACATTCAAGAACAGTTTTGGTTTTATCTTCATGCAATTCATGAAAGAACATGAGTTAKAGAAGAAAAACTCGATAAACTTGATACATCAAGTCCTAAAGCAATGTACAATTTCTACCAGAAGCCGCAGTAGCATCAGTCCATCCCATCAATGTATACAATGACATTGTAATTCGCCTTGTACTTCCGGGGCCATGGATTGATGACAAGAAGCAGCTCATAGTTACTCTTTAGTCTCTKCAGCAACTCKGGAGCAAGTACCCGAAGATGATGATTACACAATTAGTCGRCATCATAATCACCATAATTATCCCTGCAAACCACAGAAGTGAGGGCGGACAACCATGCTTGCAGACCACTTTTATCATCTTCTTTCCTCTCTATCTCCAACTTAGCAATAGCCGACTTTGGAACGCCGGATTTCACAAGGACTGTACTYAGTAACTTGAAAGTAGAATCATCCGGTTCAATTTCAAGTCTCACCATCTCCTGGAAAATAGAAACGGCCTCTTTAAATCTCCCAACAACAGCAAAAAGACCGAGCACACTGTTATAGCTCAATAACTCTGTCAGAAGGCCCAGTTCCTGCATCTTTTCTGCAATTTTCAATGCTTCTTCTAGCCTGCCTATCCTCTTGTACATGCACAGCATCATTGAGTATGAAAATTCATTTGCTTCACCTCTTTCCATCACATTATCAAAAACTTCTTCTGCTTCGCTGACCATTGACCGTTTGCTATACAAATCCATGATACAATTTGAAGAATATACATCTGCACCCTTGTCAAGTGAACGAAGCAGTCTGTAAGTGTCTTCTGCTTCTTCTAAGTATCCAATTTTTGTATAGAGTTTGATCAAGGAGTTACAGATTACATCATTCAATGAGAGGCCRGCTTTTTTCAGAGCATCAACATACTCCATRGCTTCTGTAACATTTCCACTCTCTGCWGAAGKYTTGATTAGCACGCCATAAAGAACWACATCAGGTTGCACATTYTAACCAATCATCTCCGTGTARAAGCTTTTGGCRAATTCCAAGTGACCGAGCTTTGCAAAGCTCGAAATTAGGGCACAGTATGGYACACAATCATTTACTAGACCTGCTTCCTGCATRTTCAACAGATAMGGCTTRGCAACATGAGGCAAATCTGCAGCAGCTAGTGATTGTATGAGAGAGATATAGCTACATCTATCAGGCTTGACACCTAATTTTTCCATACGATCAAACAACCGACATGCCTTATCATACTTCTTACTTATGCCATAAGCTTTAATCATCACATTGACTTCCAACACACCTATACCATTCTTCTCTCGGCAACAGATAAACACTTTCTCTGCTTCATGCACATATCCGCGTTCTCCATATGCATCAATATTAGCAGAATAGCATTCTGTGCTCATATTACCTTCAAGGTGGAAACGT